>PVJL010004281.1:0-133693 GCA_004026885.1 Lyroderma lyra
TTTTTTTTTTTTTTTTTTTTTTTTTTTTTTTTTTTTTTTTTTTTTTTTTTTTTTTTTTTTTTTTTTTTTTTTTTTTTTTTTTTTTTTTTTTTTTTTTTTTTTTTTTTTTTTTTTTTTTTTTTTTTTTTTTTTTTTTTTTTTTTTTTTTTTTTTTTTTTTTTTTTTTTTTTTTTTTTTTTTTTTTGTATGTGGATAGTTCCCTGACTGGGGATCGAACCCAGGCCGCAGTACTGACAGTGCCAGCGACGAAGCCTTAAGCCACTACACCACCAGGGAACTCCATTCTTTCACATCTTTGATCAGAGTTTATAGTTTTCCTCATATAGAACCTATGCATAGTTTTTAGATTTATATGTAAGTATTTTAATTTTTTTGGTGCCAATGAAATGGCTATTGTGTTTTCAGTTTCAAATTTCAATTGTTTATTGCTGGCATGAAAAGTCTCAATTATATTAACTGTGTTTCCTGTAACATTTCTACAATTGCTTATTAGTTCCAGCAGTGCTTTATATTTCCAATTATTTTGTAATTTTCTACATAGGCAATCATGTCATTTGTGAAGAGACAGCATTATTTCCTCTTTCTCAATTTGTACATCCTTTATTTCCTATTTGGCCTTATTGCATTAGCCAGCACTTCCAGTACAATGTTGGAAAGGAGTGGTGAGAACAACCTTGAATTGCTCCTGATCTTAGTGGGAAAGCTTCTGGTTTCTCATCATTAAGTATAATGTCAGCAGTAGGATGTTTACAAATGTTCTTTATCAAGCTGAAGAAGAACTATATTCCTAGTTTGGTGATAGTTTTGTTTTGTTTTGTTTTAGCATGAATGGGTGTTAGATGTGTCAAATGCTTTATCTGAAGATTACATTTATTTTCTGTTTCCATCTATAATTACTACTTTTAGCTTCTTGGGGAAAAAGGACTATTCATTGAGAATCATGATTTTGGTAGGCCACTATGTCTTTCTGTCACCAGAAGCTACATATAACCAGATCACTGTTTATTCATCAAAGTTGTTGGCATCAGCATATGGTCTCTCTCTACTTCTATGACAATGAAAGACTTCAGCACACAGGTGGATAACCCACCCAACTTCTCAAGCACATTTTTCAAGCCAACTAATCCACCCACTTCCACACTCACATTCCCAAAACTGTCACCAGTTCAAACTCTTCAAACCCCAAATCACTAATTCTAAAACCACTCACTAGGTGTAATTTCTCTCCTTTGAGCTTATGTGTTCAATGACTTCCACTTCACCCTCATCGATATCCTCAATTTGACTTACCTTCATCTCAGTAAAAGAGACCTTTCTTACCTTCATTTCATTCTTTTTTCACCTTTGATTCCATTCTGCATAATTTCAGCTACACTTTAGTCAGAACTTAGTATCTTTTGTACTTCTTTACTTCCATCTGGCAAAATCCCAACTATGAATGAATACAATGCAACTGCTTTATTTTGCCAACATCTGAGCAAATACAGCTGAAGAAATCACAATAGGGCAGAAAGTGACACTAAATTTGTAATCTGCAAAATCAAATTGGCCCTCAGGACTGTTTAGCAATTTTACTATATTTTTTTGTTCCACTCTGTCTACTCTTCTCTACAGTGAATGCTTAAAAGCTTACCTGCTTTCCTTGACCTTTAACATATTCCTTAATTTTCACCACTGTCTTAGCAGATTTCTGGTATTCTACTTCACAGAGCACAGAGAAGCCATCATACATTTTAGAGTTCTATCTAGTATCCTCTAACAAACCTACAAATATATCTAGATGATGTTTTAAAAAATTTTAAATTTCATTAGTGAGGGAAAAGGTCTTCCTATCTAGGGCCAGGGCATTCCTTATAACTTGGATTCTGTTTCTTAGAAACATCAAAACATCAATCATTCTCTCTTTTTCCAATATATTCAATAGTTATACTTAGATTCTTCCCCGTCATAATTAAACATGATCAATTATCTTCATCATAAAAGTGTCTCAATGAATATGGCCTATCTCTCATTTCTTATTCTCCTCATTTACAATGAAAATCATTTTAAAAGCTCTTTATACATATGATAGATTATACATTTAATTAAAATATTCCCTCCTCACCATTGCCTCATTCACATTTGGTTTGGCCATGTGGTTTCTTCAGTTAATGAAATATATGTGAAAGTGATGTATGTCACTTCCAAGAAGAAGGTATTAGAATAATTGCATGGTCCTGACACATTCTATTTTTCTTCCACAATAAGATCAACAATGTCTCACATAATGGCTGACACTTAGACCTGGTCCTGAATGAGACAGGACATCAGCAGAGCTGATGTCAGCTGACAATGGATAATAGTTTGAGCATGATGTACTTATTGAAGTTTTAAGGTTGTTTTGCTGCCTCACACCTTAGCCTACCTTATCTTGTACATGACTTCTTACCCCTATTTCCTCCTTCTCCATGACTCCTCAATCCACAGAAATCTAGATTTCAGGACCATTTATTTATTTCTACATAGGTTAAGTGGCTATTTTTCAGTACTGTCTTCACTAAGATCCTTTCAAGAAACATTTCAAATAGTTGATGATTTCTTCCTCTTTTAAAACATTCTCTTTTCAAAGATCTTATTGCAGTCTACTAACACAGATTAGTTCCGATTTCCCCATAATATCTTGTTTCTTCCTCTCAATCTTCATTCCCCATTTCATTGGCCATTAAATACTGGAGTTTCTCAAGATTCTGTCCTAATATTTCATCTCTTACCATTCTTAAAATTTTCAATCAATCTATGATTTTATTTTCTTCTTTTACTTATATGATGTTCAAACTTAAAGTTTCAGTGAAAACTTGTCTGAGTTTCTGACATGTGTATCAAATTACCTACTTTATTTATCCATTTAAATACCTTAAACACACATCATATTCAATATGTCCAAAATACAATGCATAACACTTGCCCTTAGGTTTATGTCTGGTGTTTATTTAATTTTCTCTCATTTTCTCAAAAGCTTCATGAGACAGAGCCCATGCCTGTTTTGGACTCTTACAGAACCCTTAAAAAGGTGCCAAAATTCTAAGTATGATAGATTATTTAAAAATTAACAATTACATATATCAAGGTGGAACTGCAGATAAAGATGTAATTTTTAAAGTTAAAAGAAAAGGTAGTTTGTCTCTAGTGAATTGATGATAGTCAGACAGCTGACTCCTTGAAAGTGACTGGAGGCCAGAGTTAGTGGAATAATACATTTAGGGCTACAAGAAAACACTATTGACTGAGAATTGTAAAATCGTTGGAAATATCTTTCAAGAACAAAACAGAAGAACTTCCTCATATAACAAAAAATGAAGACTGTCTTTTGCCAGTGGCTCCTCGCTAAAGGAGTTCCAAAAGATATATTTTAGGAAGCAGGAAAAATGACACCAGATGGAAGACTGCCATCCAAAAATAATTAGGGAAAGAAGAGTGGCAAATATGTGAATAAATCAACATAAACATTTACTGAATAAAACCATAATGTCTAGTTTAAAGGAGTTAAAATGAAAACAAAAGTAAATAAAAGGACAAGGCAACATTGGAGTGATTATAATAAAAAAAAAAATCAAGAGAATAATACACACATTCAGGATACAATTACCATTCTATTTTAAAACTGTGTGTAGGTTACATAGATATTTTAGGGTATTGTTTTTCTTTATACCTTACAGATGTTTTATAAATACTTTTCCTTTTAAATGATATTTAATGAAAATATAATAGTGCATTTTATTATCTCAAACTGAGTATGAAACATGTTTATGGAGGAGTAAAATTTATAAGTCATTAGAGAATAAGACTGGCCTACTTTGCTGTTCCTTATATTTCCTAAGTTGTAGAAGCATTCTAAGAATTTACTTATTCACGTTTTGAAACCCTATAGTTTAGTGGCTTAGTCTATAATTCTGCACCAAAATAGTTGCAACCTTTTATGTAGCACTTTGAGGTATTAGTGGGTGTTTCTGACATCTGAACAAGATGTGCTAAGTGCAAAATAACACAGGATTATGGTTTTTGTTTTAAAGTAAATGATCTAGTTGACATAGTTAAAAATGTGATTAGTGAGGTGATCTGGAATTCATTATAATGATTTTAATAAATCTTAAGATTATGTAACAGCAATTGAAGGTCATTACATATGAGGTCAGAATATTAATTTTGTGAACTCATCCTAAAAACTTGCTATATATACCTCATTGCTGAATATCACTATGGTCACCTTTGAAGTACTCCCCTTGGGAAGCTATGCTGACATCAACACCTATTCCAACCTTCCAAGCAATTTTGGAACTCTTTTTCTGGAATGGCCGTAAGATTTGTCGTCATACCAAAAATCTGATAATTAAGTTCATGAACTTGCCACTGTGCATTTATGTTGGCAGCACAATACCTTACCCAGTTATGTGTATAGTGCTCCAACTTACATAAGCACACAGTGGCAAGTTTGCGAACTGCATTGTCAGATTATGGGGATGGGGGATGAGGACAGCTCTGACGGTCATTCCAGTAAAAGAGTTCCAAAATTGTTTTGAAGGGTGGACTAGGCATTGGCATCAGTGCATAGCTTCCAAGGGGAGTGTTTGGAAGGTACCATACTAATATTCAGGAATGAGGTATGTAGTACTTTTTCTAGGATGAATATGCAAAATTAATTGTCTGACTTCATATGTAAAGGCATTACTATAATTCTAAAAGCTACTCCAAATTATTATATTTCCATGCCAAAAATGCAAATTTTCTTGAAGATGTAGTTAGTAATAACAGACTTAATTTTTCCATCCCCTGGTTCTGTAACATGAAACATCACGCTTCCCAGCTTATACAAAGGACAGAGAATTACTCTGAATCATCTGCCATATGAAGGAAAATGTCTACACTAAAGAGCCTAAGCATTTTAACTAATTTTTTAGCTGAAATCTCATAATATCTTTCTATAAACAGTAAGATAATACTTATAATCATTTAAAGACACTTGGAAAATTTTAGCCAGAGAAAATAGGAAAAGCATGGCACACTGTTGAAAACTGAAGCGTGGAATCTGTCTGTGGTCCTACAGCCCCCACCCAATTGTGGTCAACATACAAAAATTAATTTTAAGATTACCTATCAGATACTTTTTATTGCTTATGTATTGTCATAACCAGAAATATTATAATTATTTCAGTTTATGTTAATATTTGAAGAAAATCTAAAACTACTATGAATCCTTCCTTATATTTGAGTACCTTTAAAGTATGACTTAAGAAGGTCAGCATGCCTGCTACTAATAAAGATTCTCTTATAATGGTATGCTGGTTTTTATCTATTATTCCTTTTCTGAGTTCTCTTTCCCATACTTCTCCACCCTGCTCTGGAGGCCCAGGTGGCTGGTTTCTAGAACTAATGTCAAATGATAATAGTTAGCTTCTGATGAGATTTTGCAGGACAGTAGAAGATTAGCAGGTAGGATGACAAAGAGTGATTGAGGTGTTTCATCCTTGTGTTTTTACTGCTTTGGCAAAACTATCAGGAGCAACTATAACTTTTAAAGACTACTGATCTCACTGGATGATCTCTCTTTTAGTGTTCCCGCCTTCTCTGGGCTCATCCCCTTGTTTCTTAGTTTTTAATGGAAATGCTTTTTTCCTACCATTGCTATTCTCTGGGTCTTTCGACATCCCTTATTTATTTCCTTAGTCCCGCCAACCACTCTGTAAGTAGACTCTTTAAAAAGTTTCTTCATTTAAACCATTTGAGTGTAACTTGTTTCCTTCCAGGAACATGAATGATACAGAAAGCTTTTGAACCATAACTGATAGACTTGACGTTTGAACCACATGGGGGAGGGGTTACAGACATCAACCCCCACCCAATCAAAATCTGTGTATAACTTTTGACCCCCCCCAATTTAGCTACTGTTGACCTGAAACCTTACCAATAATATGAACATCTGATTAACACATATTTTGCATGGATAACTATTATATACTGTATTCTTACATTAAGTAAGTTAGAGAAAAGAAAATGTTATTAAGCAAATCATAAAGATAATACATTTGTAGTACTATATGTATTTATTGAAAAAAAATCCACATATGTGTTTGTGGACCTGCACCATTCAAATATATGTTGTTTAAGGGTCAATTCTATATCCAGTTGGAAACACAGAATACTATTAGACAAAAAGAGAACATTAAATGTCCATAAATTATGCAAGTTAGTAAGGAATAGGCAACAAACACTGCAAATGCAAGTACATGGCTACTTTTCCACAATACCTAGCCCATTGTGCCCATTATTGATAGTAGGTATTTATAAATATTTTTAAAAATATTTTGAGTTCATTAAGAAACTAGCTCAAAATTTTAAAATAAGAAATTACTAAAATAAAGCATATCTTTATCATACTTAGACCTATTAAACATTAATTTCACAAAGAGAAAAAAATTGGGCATAAAACTCATACTATCCCCAAAATTCCTGCCATCCAACACATATATCAATGCCATTAATTAAGAATGCAACATTCATTATAGAAAAAATTATATATATTTTTTACTCTTTTGATGGGTTGTTAAATTTTCTTTAAAAAATTTCATACTTGATAGCATTTCAACTTTAAATGTTTCTAAAGGTGTTCATAATTACATAGCAGATGAAAATATACTAATAGATAGTCCAGGAAATAGAGAAGGAGACATTTCAAACGTTAGACTTGTTTTCTCAATAACGATCTTCCTGCAATAAATCACCACAGTGAAGGAGCCTGCTGGTTAACCTAATAGAGGTTCCAGTTTAAAAACGTAGACATAAAGATTGTAATAGTGCAATAGAAATAATAAGACAAGGTTGTTGTAAAGGCCATCTTTGCAGAAATCAGTAAAAGAGCCTGGAATTTACAATTTACTAACAACTTTAAAATTCAGATATTTAGAACAGGAAAACAGAATTCCAACATAACAAATGTGAGAAATTTTGCAGTTTTTGGTTTTGGACTTCAAGATAGCAACTCAATGCAAGAAAAAGGTCAAGGATAAATTCCTGATATTGTTCACTAAAAAAAAACAAAAAAAATTGCTGATTAATATAAAACAGTCACACCAAAAAAGGTGTCACTAAATGATGATGTGTAAAGCTATTGAGTTTTCCTTAGATCTCCTATAGATTAGTCCTAGATTTAGTCAAGTTTTACTCTTCAAAACTAGGAATGTATTTTACTCATAGTACTGTGGAGAAAATAGTAGTAGTTTTAAGCAGAGGCAAATATAAATATATGAATATTTAAAATTCTATTTAATCATCCTTCAGTTTGGTAGATTTTGGCCTCCACTGACTACTTACTATCTTGAACATATGCATGTTTCATTAAGCATTAAACTTCAAATTCTGTAGCAAATTATATTGTTGATCATTTGATTTAATTTCTAAAACATTATAAGTAACACTAAACAGGTAAAATAGTTGTCTATAACACATAATATTATCTCCTTGGTCATAATGTCATTTGATGAACTTATATATTACAAGTTAAGTAATTGTATTGGTTATCTATTGCTGCAGAGTCAATCACTCCAAAGCTTAGTAACTTAAAACAACAGTAATAATAAGTTGGGTATTTTTGGTGCAAGGTTTTTCATGAGACTGAAGTAAGATGTAAGCTGATCTATGGACATTTGCCTAACTGGGGCTGGAAAATCCATTTTCTAGGGGCTTTGTACACATGCCTAGTAGATTGGTGCTAGGACTTATTCCTCTCCATGCAGGTCTTTCCACAGGTCTGCATGAAAGTCTTCACAGCCTGGAAGCTAATGTGTTCCTAAGGCAAGGGACCCAAGAGACCAAGGTGAAAGCTACAACACCTTGTATGACCTAGCCTCAGAAATCATAAACCACCCCTTTTGTAATATTCCAGTATACAGGTAAGTCCTGATTCAATATGAAAGGGACCTACACAAATGTGGTGATACAGAAGGCAAGGATTATAGAGGACTATTTTTGAGTTTGTCTGCCAGAGCAACAAATTATGAAAAACAGGGCTTCTCATGAATTAGTTATTTTTTTAAAAATTTTCATCTTGAAATAATTTTAGATTTACAAAAGAGTTAAAAAAACTATTGATTACAGATAGAAGATACTTTTCAATGTATATAGAGGATTGCATAGAAAATGAATAACACCATAGAGCATCTGTTAAAGTATTTCTACTTCATTCTGACTAATTGTAGCCTGTCACTGTTTCTTTATTCCTGAACTTATTTTAATATGAGTAGACATAATCCACTTAAATTATATCTTCCTCCTGTCATAACTATACTACATCAAAAAATTTTTTAAATATTTTGATAAGCATGGCTTCAATGCCTAAAGATCTCAATTTCCACCCTTGATTTAATTTGATAAGAATTCCAAATATCTACAATTACATAATAAAACAAGTGTTCTCAAAACATAAGATATGAAAAGTTTCTTGTTTTGCTCTCTGTTTTAGTTTCTTGGATAGAAGTTCAACCAGACACAAATATAATGGTCCCCAGTGAATACTAACAGTGGTGCCAATTACATCTCCACAGAGAAATGGAGCGATTCCTAGATTCTTAAGATCACAAATTATATTAGCAGCACTAAAATTCAATTTTAATTAGCCATGACACTTATATGTACTTTAGAATTGATGAAGTGTTCTTCAAACTAACAATTCTTAATTGCTTTGTTTAAATTTAATTTCTAATTTCATTTGACAGTAACCAAGAAAAGCTTGTGATTCAATACAATGATAATACCACCCACTTTAAGTGCTCTAAATTTTCAGTTTGTTCTTAGTTATTCACTAGCCAATTTAATTTCCAAATCACAAATTCCTCTACCCTTCCTTCAGAGAACAATAATTCCTGTGAAATATTTCTTCAGGTTTTTAACATTGACTGAAAGAATATATCAAATGGAAAACATTTTATATATTCCAGTTCTTTTGTTCTATAAATTATCAAAAGAGTAGCATTTTAAAATCATATTTTAACAAGTATATATTCCTTTAGAAGAATTAATATAAGTGAAAAAAATTAGTGCTGCTCTGATAACTAGTAATTATATAAGAGGGTGAAATAGCCTCTATTCTCAGCACATCTCTTTTTACTTATGGCAATTTGGATAGATTTTGACACTCTGTCTCTTTTCTTACTAATTTATAAAAATAAATCTAAAAGAAGAGATAAGATATTTACTGAAGAAGTAACAGAGACACATGGTGACCCTAGAACTAAATTTTTAAACTTTTCTTCTTCTTCTTTTTCATTTTTTATTTTTGGTATGATATGAAAAAGACATTATAGAGCCTATTTTCATTTGTGAACAGTTTCCTGACTTTGGCCCAGGTCAGCTGTTGCTCCCTGTACTAAGTACACTGTAAATATTTTTGTCCTTCTAACACTTATCTTATTCAAGCCTATTTTCCAGCTATTAGATGAATGCCTTCTTCTGCCACTTGATGAGGCTTTCCTTTGAAGTGAAAAGCATAGAATATTTATCTGACACCCTCAGTGTGTCCAAAACTGCACACAAATTTGAAAAATATCTTTCCTTTTAAAAATTCTGAGTTGCATATATTCCATGAAGTAAACTGAGGTATCACAGTAAGGAAAAATAAAATTGATCTATACAATGGGCACTATTATTACTCTCATGTACAGATGAGCAAATTGAGGCTTAGAGACATTAAGGTGAACAAGGATGTGGGTACAGTGTCCGTTTCTCAATCCCCACATGATACTATAAAGGATTGTAAGTGCTGCTTGCTGATGAGTATTAATAAACCATCCAAGGTTAAAAATCACAAATGCATGATAGCCAATTAAGAGAGGCTTTCTTCATGCATTTACTGACTCATTTAACATGTATTTAATATCTTTCTGCTAAATATTATAAACTATATTGTTAGACACTCTCAAGCTGGTTTTTTTTTTTTTTTCTTTTTGGTATGTGGGTAGCTCCCTGACTGGGAATCGAACCCAGGTCGCAGCACTGACAGCGCCAGAGCCAAAGCCTTAAGCCACTACACCATCAGGGAACTCCCCTCAAGCTGTTTTAAAGCAGAAACAGAAGAAAAATTTGGTTAAATTTAAGGTGGAGATCAAGGGCATGTCAAGTCCAATGACTATAGGATAAAGAAATTGAGGATATAGCTGCAAATGTAAGGAAATGGCTGACTGATCAGGTAGGAAATGAAATTATCCAGGAGAGACTGAGTTCAGAAAAATAAGAATTTGAGTGATGGGAGGAAGTTTCCATTAAGCTTTAAGAAGGGGAATAATAAGAATAAAAGAGGATAAAAGAGGATTAATGTAAGAATGGTTTACGCCACACAGTGGAGTATTATCCTGTCATAAAAAGGAATAAAATCTTTTTGCAACAACATGGATGGACCTAGGAGTTATCATGCTAAGCAGAATAGGTCAGACTGAGAAAGACAATACCATGGTCTCACTAATATGTGAAATCTAAACAACAGAATAAATGAACAATAAAAATAAAAATAGAAATAGACTCATAGGTATAGAGAATAGACTGGTGGTTGTTAGATGTGAAGGGTGTTGGGGGAATGGGTCAGAAAGATGAAGGGATTAGGAAGTACAAATTGATAGCCACAAAACAGGTCACATGAATGTGAAATAAGTATGGGGATTACAGTCAGCAATGTTGTAAAAACTATGTATGGTATCAGATGGGCACTAATCTGGGGGAGCACTTCATATATTATATTAATTGCCTACCCACTCACTGTACAGTACACCTGAAAATAATATGAAATCATATGTTATGTATTATTATAAAATTTATATGCTCATATACGGCGGGTGCCAAAAATGTACACATTTTAAGAGATGTTCTCTACGTATTACATAAATACTGATTGTAAGCACATAGAGCAACTCTTCTAATTGCAGAAGTCAAACATGACTTGTATCCATCTTTTATTATCAGTATATATCAAGTATTACAATTCTAACACAGTTTTTTCCTTTCTTAATATACATATACATTTTTGGGGCAGTGTGTGTGTGTGTGTGTGTGTGTGCATGCACAAGGTCAGACAATTAATTTCACAAACTCATCCTAAAAAAAGTGCTACATACCTCATTTCTGAATATCATTATAGTTACCTTAGAAATACTTCCCTTAGGAAGCTATGCACTAACACCAGTGCCTGGTGTATCCTTCAAAGTAATTTTGGAACTCTTTTTCTGGAATGGCCATCAGAGCTGTCATCATTTCCCAAATCTGACAATTAAATTCATGAGCTTGCCACACTGCACTTAATATTGGCAGCAAAACACCTTCCCATGTTATTTGTCCAGTGCCAACGTAAGCACAGGGTGGCAAGTTTGCGAACTTTAATGTCAGATTTTGGGCATGATGACAGTTTTGATGGCCATTTCAGAAAAAGAGTTTCAAAAGTGCTTGGAAGGGTGGACTAGGTGCTGGTTTTGGTGCATAGCTTCCCAAGGGGAATACTTTCAAGGCGACCATAGTGATATTCAGCAATGAGGTATGGAGCCCTTTTTCTAGGATGAGTTTGTGAAATTAATTGCTCAACCTGGTATATAGTCACAGGATGTAGACATAGTACAGCATAAGGAATATATAGCCAATGGCATTATAATAGCTATGTAAGATGCCAGATGGGTAGTAGACTTGCTGGGGTTATCACTCTTGTGGGGTGTGTGAATGTCTAATCATTATGTTCTTTGAACACCTGAAACTAATAAAAAAAACAAAAAAGAATGGTTTACTATCAATTAAAATTTTCAGACATGGAGTTGTTTAGGTAATGGCAAGGTTCAAAGTGCACCGATATGAGGAAGTTATTAAAATGAGGTGGGAGTGAAGGAAAAGTAAATGTGGCAACATCACCCATGACAGTCAGGGAGGAGGGGAGATGAGGGAAGCAAAAGCTCTAGGTCTGGTGCCTTTTCCTCCTCCCCATTTGTGAGGAAAAGACCGAAGGCCAGAAGTGACATTATGAGACTAACATGAGATTAATGTCACATCAACCACAGGAAAACTGTTAAGGCTTGTTAGTGAAATAGCTGTTATTCTAGTTTTGGAATCCAGAAATTCCATATCTAAGACTTTTTGGAGCCTGCTGGTATTTTATTTCTAGCATTATTTGAAATAAGGTGTTAAATGAAAGTTTGTTTGCTTTTGCCTGCATTGTCTAAAGTAACATTTCTCTGAGAATATAGTCAATTTTCAGTATTTTGATAAATGAAGGACAAATTCAATTTAAGTCTATCAGCATGGTTTATCATTTTACAAATATCTATAATGTTTTTTTTTTTTTTAATCTGCCTTCCTCTTCCAAAAACAGAATGCATGGCTTTCCCTGTTTAGTGTCCTGGTTAAGAGCATGGATTTTAGGACCAGATTTCCTAAGTTCAAGTCTTGCCTCGGCCACTTACTCGTTGTCTGACTTGGGTGAGTCATTCAATTTTCCAATCCTTGACTTGATAACCTTATCTGTAAAGTGGGGATAAAATGATACTACCTGTTCCATAGAATTTTGTAAGGATTCAACCTGTAAATACATGGAAAGGAGCTCTCACATGGATAGGCATGGAGGAAGGATATAATTATTATAATTATTTTAAGTAGAAGTGCCATAATCCCATTAGTCATTTAAATTCCCCTTTTCTGGATCTCTATCAAGTTTATTAAATCTCTTGGAGGGATAGCATGCAAACTGCACATTGTATATGTGCCAGTGAAACTTAGCACAGTATAAGAACATTGTAGTATTTTCCACTTGTGTTTTTATATCTCTTCCAAATGATGCTCAGGGATTTGAGGCTGCTCAGGGATTTGCTGGCTTATGTGTGATAGTAGTACATTGAGCTAATGTTTTCAAAAACCAGTGAAAAATGACTCCCTGATTCCAAGACTGCATTTTATAGCTCATATACTCTGAATTTTACAAATAAATTGTGGCATGCTGTTCCTACTTAAATGAATTATATTAACATTTTAATGCAATGCCGTCACTTCCTATATTAAGCTATTTCTATTCGTATTTGTCTGACAGGATATGACATCTATTACATAAAAGAAAATAATACTATCTGTTCCAGCTGATTTATAAACGTGAATCTTTTGTCCCTATCAGTCTCTAGAATATTGAATAAACCTTTGTTTGCATATAAATCCTTATTCTTTCCCTTCATTTTTATCTAAAAACATTTATTGAGGCCTCTGGGAGACTAACATATAAGCAGTTTCCCAACCCTTAAAAACTCAATGAATTGTGTCCATCGTTTCTCCTGGTTCAGATATACCCCAATGTGAAACAAGTCAAGACTATGCTAGCTCCACCGTTTCCCAGAAAACAGAGTCAAAGGCTACTAAGTGGCTCAGCCTTAGGCTAGAGAAAGCCCTAGTGAAGGAAATGCTGAGGGTGACTTCCAGTTACTAACTGTGAGCTCACCAATTACCAAATAAAGCTATGATCCTCACCCATTTGTAATCTGCAGATTTGTAACACAGATTTGTAGTTCCTGCACTGGAACTCTTTCAATTCATACTATAATTAATAATTTCTTCCAGCATCTCCCTTAAAAAGTTACTTTACCGGTGTAGCCTATGGGCAAAGTGGTTAGGTTCTAGCAGGACTCTCGCATTCTTTAGCTGTGGGTGCCTAGGAAATTGCTAATCTCTTTGTGTTACAGGATTATATGCTTTTTTGTTGATTTTTAATAAGGATAAATAATATCATAAAGATAAAGCATAGTAATGAACAGCGTTTTTTACTTTTTACTAGCAGCTAGGTACCTTTTCCAGACATTTAAAAATGTATTATGCAATGGTGAATTCCAATACAATGTAATGCTTAAAAAAGGTTTGGAACCAGACTGGAGAAACTCAAACCCTCAGTAATGTTATCTAATGGATATAATAATTGTCATAAGAATTATTATAATAAAAGGGGATTATCTAGCATATAATACATGCTATTAGATGATCGTTTCCCTACAATGTCAAGGTTTTTTCTCTGTTTTTTACTTGACTTTTCAGTTAGACACTATGGTGGGATGGAAGGCACAGAACCTCAGTTTTTCTCATCCTTAGTTTCTTTATATGTAAAATTGAAGCAGTATCTGGGTAAGTGGATAGATAATGTTGTTATTGTGCTGATGTTATGGAGTCGACATAATGCACAGCCGTGATGTAACTGGTAGCTATGTCCATTTGTAGTATTACTTTCTCAGTCTTCTACAGGACAAAAGTATCACCTCTTAACATCTCAGTAGTCATCCTTGGAAACCCTGTAGACTTCTCCCTGTATAGAACTGTTCCCACCAGCAATCTTCAAGAAATGGTAAAATATTATATTCTGCACTCAAAAAAATTATACACAAAGGATAGTTAGGAATTTATTCTTTGGTGTATGTGAGGGGATGTGTTAAGATATGTGTGTTAAATATCAATATAAGATTTGTAGGTGTGCCCACGTATATAAATGTCTGGAATTAAAGAAGCATGAGCATTAAAATGTTACTGTTTTTTGGGGGGGTGGTAGTATCATGAGGAAGTTGAATTTTTTAATTTTACCTTTGTTGGTGAGATTTTTTACACTGTGAAGGAATTACCTTTATGATACAAAGATTAAAGCTACAATAGAAATATTTGGTGAGTGACCCCAAGTTCCCTCACCTCATGTTTTTTGTTTTTGTTTTTTTTTTTTGTGAAGAGACTTCTCCTAGAATAAATAATACCTCTGGTCCCTTTACTCAGTTCTCCTCATGGCAAAAAGGACTACATTTCAGCAGGTGATGTGAGGAAAAAACTGGAGCATGTTTAGATTGGTGCCTGTCCTTTCTTTCTTTTGGGTTTGCCTGCCAGGGCAAAGGCCACATGCTGGTCTGTATGCTCTCATGCAGTTAGAGGCCTCCTGTGGGAGAGCTGGCATTTATAGCTGTGCAAATGCCTGTGTGTGTGAGTCCATCTCATTAAGAGGTGAAGTCTTACAAGCCCAGCTGGTTGTAATTCTAATACCACATTCTCCAGTCAGCTATACAGTGACTTAAAGAGGTGACAGTGTTACCTCTCTCTCTCTCTCTCTCTCTGTGTGTGTGTGTGTGTGTGTGTGTGTGTGTGTACTAAACTCAGGAGAGTAAGAAGAAAGTTATTTAGTACTGTTTTCCAAAAATTGAGAAAGATTTGCTCTTCTGTTGTTATTGTTGTTTGTCAGCTAATATGCATTCCCATTCTCTAAGGTATACCTAGCTCCTTTTGGGAATTTCCTTTCCTTCAATGAGGATAGGCTTGGTGGTGAGTTGTTAAGTCTCGAAAGCTACAAGGTTCTTGGAGCTTCCTTCTGTTAGAAATTTCTGTTGAGTGGATAAACTAAAGATTGAAAGCATGGTTAGAGTTAACACCTTGATGCTGGGGGCATGGGGCATGTGGATGCTTCAGTCATACTGTTCCTGCCACCAAGACCCGAGGAGGGTCCAAGTTCCTGCATTTTCTGAGACCAGCTCTGTTGCCTTCCCTTCGAACTTGTTAGTTTTCCTGAGATTTTTCTAATACATTCTTGATATGCTTATGTTACATAGAGCTATTAATACTTCCTGTTTGCAGCAAGAGACCCTAATTGACAATATTGGTAGAGGAAAAAAAAAGGAAGCAATTTTTGCCTGAGTTATGGGTAGGTGAAATTCAATATGTACAAATGGCTCCAGTGATGCTATGACTTATTAAACTAACTTATATTATCATAAATCACTTTGTAATTACTGTATGGTTAGCATCAAATGAATTACTATGGGTTGTAAAGCCATAATAAAAATATTATGATACAATATTATTATATATTCAAAATAAAAATTCATTAGGATTCCCTATCTGCAAAAACAATCTGTAGATGATACCATTTAAAGTATTTCAGCTATGGCACACCTCTATTTGTAGAAGGTAGATTTTTCTGTCAGTCTGTTTCATCATATGTGAAGAAAATAGCATCTTCCTCAAAGTATTATGAGTTAAATGAGTTGATATCTATGCAAGTTCTTTGAAGACATTCTATAAATTATGACTCAAATCTAAATAGCAATTCCAAATATTTTCTATTGATAACCAAAGATCAGGTTTATGCCCTTGTTAAGTAGAATAAAGGGGGCTGATATCGACAGTTATTCAGATCATATAAAAGAATAAATCTAATTTTTTAATTTAAGTCAATTTGACAACTTCCTGACAATGTTTAGATAAATTGTGTTTTCTTTTCATTAAATAGATGCAGAAAAATCTTCTGAGTATTGGAAAAGATTTTTTCAACTACCCAAATACACAGTAAAAGTTTGAGTAATTATATCCTCTTTCACTCTTCATTTTTGGTATCCTCCCTTCAAAAAACATATTTAGTAACTATTGAGATGGTTTATTTGGTAAAAGAGAACATGATGATACAAGATAATGAGGGATTATACATTTGTAGTAGACCATTAATTCTAATCAGAATATGCAACTGTCCTTTCAAGTTACTGAAAGCAGATTAGGTAGCAGTGGGAGCTGTTTAATGCTCTCAGATTCTTAGAAATGGGTAGCCTTTAGGCAAAGATGTCTGCAAGAGCAAACCATAGACCACATGCATCCAAATTACTTGGAGTAACTTTTTCCTATATTTGTGAAATGTTCTCCACCTCTCTGATTTATTAAATTACAATTTCTTGAAAAGTAGAAAACAGAAATGATCATTGATACTAAATGTCCTCTGTATTTTCAGAAACATTAAAATTTGAGAACTATAACTTACATCATCTATGATAGACTTTGTCACTGAGCAGACAGAAGGCAAAGTAAGGCCACTATGTGATGTTGGAAGAGTTGTACACTGAGCATCTTTGGAGGGTGCTGTTGATTTCAAGTGCATAGTGCAGCGGGTCTGATTTCAAGACTTAATTCATATCTTATAACTATTAACGAGTTAGCAAAATAGCAACTGAAAGAATCCATCCCACTTGCACTTTCCAAAGCCTCAATTGTCAATGTTACTAAGTATGAAGGGCTGCATTTTGAACTACCTCCTAAATATAAAGTAAATTATCAAAATCATTTGTAAAATTCGATATTGTAAAGTCATTTATTTGTTGGAGTCTGGGCTTTTAAACCAGGGAACTGGAGAAGAACAAAATCCTGTGTTGGAGAATTTGGATCATTAAGGTATTGGATAAGCAATTTTGCCTAATGAGAATTATTGGTCTTTAGTCTGTGGTTACTTAGTATACACTTAAAAGATCCCTGAAGTGAAAAAAAAATCTATTTAAAAAATCCACTTATTCCTTTGGAAGTACAACCAAAACCCAGCTTGCTTTTTTAAAAAAAATAGTCTCACATTATAAAACTTAGCCAATGGTATAGTAAATTGATAATCAGGGTGAGTTGCATGGACAGCCATAATCAGAATTGCAGCATCTCAAAATCTATTTTCTCAAATCAGATGCTAAGCAAAGTGTCTTCATTTGAAATCAAACTATCCAAGCATCCTTGGTTATTTGAATGTTCACGGATATTTTCAGTAACAGAGTCTAAAATCGTATCGCTTTAGAAGGTTAAAAAGTAAGATTATCACCGTTCTCAGTGTAAGTCATCCAAGTTGGTCCAACTTCAAGACATAGTTTTCAATGTGGATGTGGATAAGCAAATCAACACCAAATCCATTAGGACCTCTATAACATCATTTGCTCATCCATATCTTTTATCTTGTTTTTCATGCTCTATTTGTTTTTACATATCTTCTTTCATCTTCTTAGTCCTTCAAGCTTGTTAAGCTTGTCCTCCAAAGAGACATTTCCTTTATGTTGTAATTTACTTATGTTAGAAATCCTCAATTAACCATCTAGTCTTTTACTAAAATTCAGTACTAGTTATCAGAAACAATTTTTTTAATTGGCAAGGAAATCACAGTGAATGATTACTATTTTTAGTTTCCACAGTATTTATATGTATTTCTAATGAAAAAATATATAGTTTTTTTCCTTATAGCCCTGGCAATGCATACATATGTACTTATGCATAAAAATCTAATTGGTGTATAAAGGCTGTCTGAAAAGTATTCATATAATATGAAAAATAGAGACATTTATGGCTGGATTTTTTCTGGATAGCCCTCGTATTTTATCAGGGAGATTAAGAACCATGATACCATAACTATTAGGTACTATTACAAATGGACTATTGTATTTAATACCAGAATAAATACTATTATATTTAAATATACTAATATAGAAAAAAATTAAAATAAAAATATTACCTTAGAAAAAATTGAGACTTGAAAGAAAAAGGAGGTAGGATTCTCAGAAAATGACCCTTTTTAATGATAGAAAATTCCTAGAAAATCAATATTAGACTAAATCTTTTATAATCAGATTTTTCTGATGAAAGCAGAACTCACATAGGAACAGATTGAAAACCTAAAAAAGATTAAGTTGTGCAGTAATTTTCTCTTCTTATATATGAATAAGTATAAAAATGAAAGAGATAAAATAAAATCATTAGTGTTCTAACATGATTCATATAAATCAGAGTCTTCTGAATAATTTCAGTTATGATCCATAGAAATAACTTTATCTTTTATGATGTGAACTGAGTTGCTGAGAGCACTGAATAGAGAAAGTGTGTTGTTAGAAATGGGCAAAATTTTCCAATCTATTTTAAGGCACACCGTATTCTGGTTGAAAACATTGACAACTGATGGGCTTCTTAAAAGTCCCATGTGGTTTCCATGCAATCATACAAACTTACACATATTCATTTTGGCTCAGTGATGGATACCAAATAACAAATGCGCATGCCCTTTGATCTCACTGTTAATGGGTCCATCATTCACTATCACTTTATTTTCCATTTTAATGGAGATGCTGAGAACAAGAGGAAAAAGAAGGCTTTTTATCTCTTTTTTTGGTTAACTTGAGAAATTCATTTTTGGTCTATTAAAAGCCAAAGCAATAAGTTACCAGGCCTTGGGTCACATCTTTCATCACTGTTCTAAAATTGCCCTGTTAAAGGCTATTTCTGCTATGATTTCTGGGAATGGGATCAACCATTGTGTGACTGAGCAAAACTCTAGGGAATTCTGGTGCATGGTGGGTCTTCGAATCCTGATTGTTGATGTTCACGTCAATGGGTCCACGGTTAGGTCCCAAATTTGGTGGGTCTTCAAATACTGATTGCTGATGTTCATGTCAATGGGTCCAGGATTAGGTCCCCAAATTTGCACCTCTAACAAGTTTCTAGGTGATGCTGATATTACTTACTGCCTAGAAATAGCACTTTGGTGCAGAGGTGGTAAATGAACCAGCCTATGAATTTTCATTCACTGCCTTTCATTTCCATTACATTATTATGCTGAAACCTCATCGGAAGTCTATAGATAAAATGAGACAAAAATATACTGCATCAGTTTAGAACACAGTCTTCTAAAGAATGGTTTCTTATGAAATATAAAATTGAAACTACACAGTGCCTACAAAGAGAGGAGTCTTTGTTGAATGGATAAGTGGGAAAAGGAAATAATTTTTTACCAGTCAGACACTAATAGAAATCCAAAACCCAAAAGCCCTGGCTGTGAAGTGTGGTATGCTACAAGTCAAAAGCATGGGGTACCATTCCTTTCTTTATTCTATTTATATAATAAACAAACAAATGAACAAATACAAACCTGTGGGTTTTATGGGCTGCCATTACACTGCTGCATATTGGTAGGCTCCTGGATATTCTGGAGAGAAGCCCAGGCAATGATTCTGTTGGTATACTGAGTGGCCAGTGATACTATCTTGAGATTTTCTTCGTTATATTTATCTGGGATGGTCACTTGGAAATTCTAGACAACTAATGTATTATCTTGTTTCTGTCACAAAAACTATCAGATGACAGATGTATTTGCTACTCACTGCTACTACCTATTATTACATGATTCTGACTTTTTTTGTAGAATGCATCTTTTCACAACAATAAGATGGATTCCATTTTGTTGTTTTAGGGACATTATAGCTTCCTCTCCAGTCTTTAGAGGCTAAAGCAGTAATTTTCATATGACAACTTTATCAAGATTCACCTTAAAATATTTGAGGCATTCTATTTTTTTTAATCCACAGGAATTAATTTTGCTCATTGATCACCTTTTCAAGGACACTATCTGTTCTTGCATGTGCCTGCTCCAATGTGTGCTAGCATGTACACCTAAGCATTCTGGGAGACAGACCTGATGTGAAGAGGAACACAAGTGGCCAGACATTAAGGAGAGTTTGGAGTACATCTGATTTTGGAAGTACAAACTTAAGAAAAAACTTTTCTACTTTAAAAAGAGTCATATTGTTTGAGAAGTGGTAGGACAAAGAGTTCTTGCTAATTTGCTCATTCAAAAAATCTTTTCAGAAACATTAGGATGCCAGGGTGGCAAGCAAAGGGAGAAGGGTAGGTGGTAGCAATAGGAATTACAAGCTGGTGCTGCCTGTGGTCATGCATGTAGTACACATGATGAGGGATGGAGATACAAGGATGCAAGGTGCCTCTGAGATGCTCAGTTGCTGCACGTTACACAAATGTGATGTCAGTACACAAGAGGGAACGTGGAGAGTTTACGTATACTTGCTAACACAACTGCCCTCCAAGCTGCCCCAAACCCAGAGCTGATTATTGATGAAGCTGTCCTTAGGCAACACAATAAAAGGCTGTTGTGTAAGGGCTAAGTGGGGAGTACTGGAGTCAGACCCACATGTATTAAGGTTAAAAGTCAGTTTTGGACATTTAGGCAACAGAATGCAGGGATGAGAGGGACCTCCGAGAAACCTCACTGGAGATTACAACTAATAAAACACCTATACCTCAACCAAGGGCCCTTTATACAACACACAATCACAGCTAAGAAACTTACTCATGGCATTAAGGTACCTGCAGGTGGGCAGAGGGTTAAACAAAGGAGAAATAAAGGGAAGAGCAGGGATGCAGTTATGTGGGTCCCTGCTTGGAACTCTACCGCTGGTGGAGGGAGGAGGAAAAAGGTGGTGGGAGAGCACTCCGGGGACAATCGGTCCATGGAAAGAAGGAAAGGAGGCCCACAGGAGTGGGGTGTGAGATACTGCAACAACCTCACTTTGGCCCCAGGAGGTGCAGACCACTGCACAAAACATAGTAGCTGGACTTCACTCCAGTTCCCAGAAGAGGGGGAGTAACTGGACAGTGAGGAGCCACAGTGCGAAAGCTCCAGCCAGGAAGAAGGAGAGAGGGGGCTTCATGAATGTTTCTTAGGTCACAACCAGGATGGTTTGAAAGACCAAAATACAGGACTGACCCCAAGGCTTAGGGCAGAATCTGTGCATGGGGCAAACAGAGACCAGAAAGGTGCAATCAGGCCCAAACTCCCAGCATGATCCCCAGAGCCACAGGAGGAAAACAAAGCTACAAATGCCCCTCACCCACAGACCTCTGCCCACCCAGTATCAGCAGGGAGCACCAAAGAAATTACAGCTGGGAGAGTCCAGAGAGGCTGCAAAAAGTGAGAAACCAGAGAATTAAAGAGATGGGGACAGAGGACCCATCAGAAACAGAGCTCAAAGCAACAATTATAAAAATGCTTAAGGAACTGAATGATAATTTCAACAGAGAGATAGCAAGCATTAAGAAAGACTTGCAAACCATTATAAAGGACTAAAGAGAGATAATGACTCCATTAACTGAAAGGAAGAATGGAATAAGTCACCAAACTAGATAAAATAGAAGTGCAAAGTGGTAATTTGCAGGAAAAGCCAGCAGAAAACACTCATTTAGAACAGATAGACATGAGAATTCAGAAAAATGAGGATGGTTTGAGATTCCTCTGGGAAAATTTTAATTGGAAAAATATCAGAATAACTGGTATACCAGAAGGGACAGAGAAAAAGCAAGAAATCAAGAAATTATTTAAAGAAATAATGAATGAAAAATTTCCTAACTTGATGAAGAAAATCGACATACAAGTCCAGGATGCACAGAGAATCCCAAACAAGATGATCCCAAACAAAACCAAACCAAGACACATCATAATTAAAATGGCAAAAAGTTAAAGAAAAAGAGACAATTCTAAAAACAACAAGAGAAATGCAAGTAGTAACTTACAAAGGGACACCTATTCGATTCTCAGATGATTTCTCACCAGAAACTTCACAGGCCAGAAGGGATTGACATAAAATATTCAATGTGATGAAAACCAAGGATCTACAACCAATACTAATGTATTCAACAAGGCTAGCATTCAGAATTGAAAGACAGATAAAGAGCTTCTCAGATAAGGAAAAGTTAAATACAGCACCACCAAACCAGTACCACAAAGAATGTTAGAGGGACTTCTTTAAGATGGGAGGAGAGATAGGAGAGTGGGTAAAATAAGGGAAAGGGATGGAGAAATTTACATTGATTGTTAACATAAAATCAAAAGCAACAAAGAAACAAAACTTATGGGCACAGTGAATAATTTAGTAGTTACCTGAGAGTAAGGGGGAAGGGGTGTGTGGGAGAAGGGACAGGGACACAAATACATGGTGATGGAAAGAGAACTGACTCTGGGGGATGAACACATAATACAACACATAGAAGATGTAATGTAGAATTGTATGCCTGGGACCTATGTAATTTTTACTAATCAATGTCACCCCAATAAATAAATAAATAACATGAAAATGTTAAAAGAAAAAGAAAGCATAGCAAGGATGATTAGTATCAGTTACTATTACAAGAGATATATCTTGAAGTTTGTTAGCAACTATTTGAGTTTGTACTCTATGTTCATTTAACTGATGTTGATTATATGGTAAAAATCTATGTAAATAATCTGATTGTGAAATAATTGAGACTAAAGTAGGTGGGACAGATAGATATTTGGAAGAGGAAGAGGAGTGGGTACCCAAAGGGGGAAATAAAGTCAGTTTTGGACATTTAAAACACTGCTTCTTCAACCATGTTATTATACTTAAAATCTTTCCCAGTTTTAACTTCCTCATCACAAGGATATTAAAAGGCTAAAGAATAAAGGGTACAATTGCTTTCAGTTCACAGGAGAGAGGGAGTAACATAAATCTTAGATATCTGTCTCTCATTGGTATTTGCCGTAATCCAGTAGAACCAAGTGGGGCTTAGCCGAGTACATTGTGATAGCATACCATAGTGATAGAACTTCCAACGCAGCAAGTGTTTAGTAATACATTTTCTGAACGGTTTATAAAATTCAATAAATGTTCAGTTCTTCTTTAGTCTTACCAGTATAGTAATGTTAAATCACATAATATTACCATTTTATAGGTAACAATGGTCCAATATGAGCATTTTCATACCGTTCAACCCAGAAGTAGTGGTAACTGCAGTTCCTACTATTTTTTTAAAGACTACGGCTATCACTCAGAACATTAACCCGATATTCAAATTGTGGAAGCACCTACATGTGTTTAGGAGAATGCCTGACATACAGCATTCAGGAGAGCTATTGCTATGGTTATTAATTCTGTAAAGTCCAAATATTTCCATATTAATTGCTACTGATGCTCCCAGATTTTATGCTTACCCTTTCTTCGATCAGTATTAAAAATACATACATTGTGATGCATTGCAAATGCGTCTTGAAACCCACAAAAGACATACATGTTCTCTTTCAGGACCTTATGTGACAAAGAGATTTTCCAGAATATTTCTTTAGTAAAGAAGGGATTTCAAAACAACAAGAAAAGCTTGCTGTTTTAGCAGCTTTATTGCTATATTTTTCCTTTAATGCAGTAAACATTCTGATCTCTTAAAAGTCTTAATTCTAGCAAAGCTATTTTTATTTATAAGCAATAGGCCTAGATTTATAAATGGGCAGCAAAGTTCAGATCACAGCAGCACAGAGATAACACACACAGTTCCAGAGCAATTCATTGACCTGACAGCAGGAAATAATGATGCATCATCCGAATCCGTACAGACAGTACCACTTTGCTAAGGAGCCTTAGGCTGCCTTTTAAAGTAAGATTTGATTTTGCTGCTATTTCTAGAGAGCTGGGGAGCATTTATATTAATGAAATGCAAACATGCTCTTTTATTCACCTAACATGATCACACCTACCTTCTGAAAAGAAAGCAAAGAGATTGAGGACAGGGCTCAGATTCATCAGTTTTTCATAGGCAAGGATCCACTTTAAGACATACTCATGGAACCTTATGGAATGGGAAATCTTGTCCAATAAAAATCCAATGCCTATGTAGTCAAACTGTTAAAAAGAAACAAGTCTAAAGGGGAGAAATGTGTGCTAAGTCCCACAGCAACACACTAAGACTTAATACCTAGCCTAATTGCAGTATCAGCCTCTTCTAGGAATATAACCTTCACCAGTCAGTCTGGAATTTCCTAGCCAGTACTAGTAAGGTAATCTGCCACATAGACCCCCACTACTGTACCCTAAAGAAAATTGACCTTCCCAGGACCAATCTACTTTTTGCTAATGTATCTTCCTTGTTCCTGCCCGATTCTGCCTATAAAAACATTCCATTTTGTACAGCTCCTCAGAGCTCCTTTCTAACTGCTGTATGAGATGCTGCCTGATCCTTAATCCTTGAAAAAAGTCAATTTGATTGTTAAATTTACTCAGTTGACTTTTGTTTTTTAACAAAGCATTAACACTGAAAACCTACAATTTTTAGCACTACTTGCTGATGTGAAACCTTCCCTCTCTATATATTTTTGTCTCAATTATTACTGAAGAGTTTATGAGTTTTTTATTCCTGAGGAAAGAGAGAGAGAGAAAGATGGAGGGACCGAGGAGACAGAGAGAAAGAAAAAGAGAGAGAGAGAGAGAATTACAAGATGTCATAAAGCCCAATTAGGTTCTATGAAGTTCTCAACACAGATACAGCATAAAACAAGACAACAGGCCCAGGATGGAGTCGCTTATGCTAAGCCCCACATCACTAAACTAAAACTTGACTACAGTTTCTGCTTGCTTAGATAAGGAATCTTAAACTAGCAGGAATCAACTGATCAGCACTATTTAGGTAATCTCCTTGACAGACTCCTCCATCCCCTAAAGGAAACTAACTAACCTTGCCACAACCAATTCACTTTTTGCTATTATAGCTTCCTCATTCCAGCTCCCTCCTGTCTATAAAATGCATCCATTTTGTAACTCCAAGGCTCCTTTTTCATCTGTTCAACTGGATGCTGCATGATGCATAAATCACTGAATAAAACCAGCAAGATCTTTAAAATGTATTCATTTTTATTTTGTTTAAGGAAATGTTTTAAATTATTTTTTCACTTCCTTAATTAAAATAAGAAAGAAAAAAGCCATGGAAGATATATTTCAGAAGGCTAAACAAATTTTATTCAAAATTTCTAGGACTAAGTCTTTACACATAACAGTTTTGGAGGCAATAAAATTGGATGATTTGGCAGAGAAGTATAAACTAATAGTATTGGTAGCATTTGTGTATCTGTAGCTAACTCCATAAAATATATACTTAATTTTAAATAAGTATTATATATCTATTATTTTAAACTATTCTACCCTCCTTCTATGTTATTCACTGACATAGAATGTCTGTATTACCAGTGTTCTGTCTAGGGATGTATTTTGCTTTTTAAAAACTAGTTTTAGTTTTGAAATGGGAGATGTTTCCTAAGCACCAAGAGCTGAGATCATCGACATCAATAAAATGTTAAAGCAATCTCTAGGACAGGCATGTCCAACCTGTGGCCCAGGATGACTTTGCAGGTAGCCCAACACAAATTTTAAAAAATTATGGGATTTTCTTGTGAACTTTTTTTTTTCTGCTCATCAGCAATCATTAGTGTATTTTATGTGTAGCACAAGACAATTCTTTCAATGTGGCTCAGTGAAACCAAAAGGTTGGACACTGCTGATTTAGGGCATTGCCATACCTTTAACTCCCATTTTCCTGAAATATATGTCTACTATATACTAGAAGCTTCTGGGGTGCTGAGAATTCAGCAAAGAACAAAATAGGCTACAACCTCTTATACCAGTGAGATGTTGGCCATCTTTCCCAGGCCAGTGAGTGATAACTGTCCACAGCATATGTACCCACACACCTACCACTTCCTGGCCCCATATCTACTTATTCTTTGTCAGGACTTTAGCCTTAAGGGCATAAAAAACAAGATTCTTCTAGTTTATCATAGGATGAGAGAGTAACAAAGACAACAAAGGTCATCTAAGGATCACTGTGGCCTACAAAACAGATGATAGATAGACATTGTGTGTTATCTCACTGACTTGGAATGAGAAGGCTCCAAGTTAGTTACTTTTCTTTTTGATTCCTGAAAACCTGCACTTTTTAGGTTAACTCATTTTACCTTTATTTCTCCAGAGAGCGAAAGAGTGAGAGCACACAAGCAAATCTTCCATCATAATATCTTATTTTAAAGCTATGAAGCCCAGCTTATCTTATTCCAAAACAACATCTTTGGATTTTGGTAACCTCCAAGAAGTTTTGGTTATTTTTAGAATTTCCACAACTCAATTGTGTGAGCATATCTAAAACCAACATTCATTGCCTTTTCCAAGGTCACTGAATGGTAGATACTGGAGTATAATCTTAAGTTTTCACTCTTGTTTCTACCATATAATTAAATCCTTATTATCTAAGACCTCAGCATATACTGAGATTTAAAATTCAATATGCCAGTGACAAACATAACAAAACTATTTTAAGTCCTTGGGTACTAACATCGCACTGAGTGATGAACAAAACCTCGGTGATTTTGATCAAAGTCACCCTCAAATGACAGGGTCAGATCCGCACTCCTTGCTCACTGGCCCTTCACCCAGGAGCTCCAACTGCAGGCGCATGCTGCCTGCTCACTCGCCTGGCCTGGGTTCCTATATAACTGCATTAATCAGCTTAAAAGGAAAAACAGAACAAAACAAACAAAAAACTGAAGAACCAAGCATCAATCTTGACTTTAAAACTCCAAGGAAACAATTACCAATGACCTTCACAGTGAAATTAAGAACGTAATACAGGAGCCTCGACCATATTTTCAGTTCCATAAGGGTACTTACTCCTTGGAGTTAGCAACGTTTGTGAATATTTCACTGCATAAGGATTTATTTTACCTTGAAGTAAACTTCCCTTTCTTCTCTATTATTTTCCAGCATATCATAAGGCTCACGAAAGGCTCTCTAATTAACTGTCTCTCATATCATTTTCTTACAGGAGTTGCTCAATGTTAAATTATTCAAGGGGGAGAAGGGGAGACATGTAGACATATTACCATGAATGTAGAAAAAGGAGAGCTGGAAATGTGAGTGGAGAGCTCCCCTGAACTCCAGACTCATACATCAAGCTGTCCCTCCTCATCTCCACCTGGATGCCTATTGTACTTTTCAAGCATGCAAATGACCTCCTCATTTCTTTGTTTCACTGTATTCTCAACACAGCAGCCAGAGCTATACCTCAAAGAAAAAAAAGTAAAAACATATTACTCCTTTTTCAAAACTTATCAAGTGTCTTTCTCATCACAGTGGACTCCAAGTCCTGCATGCTGTTTGTATCTGTCTGGTTTCAGCCTCCTTCCATCACCCCTCCTGCATCAGCTTGCTGGTCTGCATGTAGTTCCTTGCATTCAGCAGGCAGCCCCGACGACCTCAGGACCTTGCACAATGCCTCTGTCTGAAGCATCCAGATGTCCTCATAGCACTTCCCATCTTTATGCAAATATGACCTGCTCAGTGAGGCTTTCTTTCCTTCACTCCCCTATTGAAAAACCTATCTTTGTCCCTAGGCACTCCACTCATCTCCTTGCTTTATTTCTCTCCATTGTATCTGTCACCACATCCTGTACTGTTGTCCTAAGTGACTTAGTTCATTGTTGCACATTCTATAATGCACACTGCATGAGAACAAGTTTGGTCTATTTTGTTTGTACTCTATTACCAGTGCCAAGAACACTGATGGGCATATAGAAGTGCTCGGTACATATTTCTTGAATTAATGAATAAAGGAATGAGTGAATAACACATGGAATTTCATTTTGCAAAATAAGGAAAAGAGACTAGACGTGAAAAGGTATAACTGTGCCCTGCCTACTTGGTTGTACTTAGGAGTCTATCAAGTAAATAACCAGGTGGGGTTGGGTGTTCCGGCAAAGATAAGTAACAGTGAATGTTGCTTCTAGATTTGCTCGTGCAGTGGACTCAGGTAACACATTTACTCTGTGTGAGTCCTACAGCCATTCAGTAATGATAGATTTTAGTATTTGTTTCTCAACTTCTAATCTCTCCACATCCGTAGTCCATTTTTATACTCCTATCTCTGTCCTTCTAGACCACAGCCACAGTTAAATCTATAAGCTCTTGTCCTTCAGCCATGTGTGTGTGGGTACGTAACTTCCCCTTTCCAGGTCTCTTTGTAGAGAAAAGGTTTTAGGTTCCACAAAGCAATTTGTGCTTCTAAGTGTAGCAGGAATTTCTCTGCAACTTCCCTGGAGGCAGGAGTGGAGACTGCAGGTGTCTGGGGGAAAACACTTTCTTCCCTTCTATTCCAAGATACATACTTCTTTGCCCTTGATCCACAGCCCTTTCAAAAGAAAAGTTGTCCTCTAGAAGAAACACAAGGCCTTGTTATCTGACAGGGCAAGTATTTAGCTGGGAGAAGTTAGCATTACATTTACCTTGGTATTTAAAATGTGTGGTGAGCTCACTTGCACTGTTAGGTACAAAGTCATAGCCATCTCCTCTCTGAGTAGTAAACAAAATAAAGAAGTCAGGTGCAGTCTCACACTGTCTACACCTAAGACAGTCCTGATGCCAACAATTTTGAAGATTACCATTTAAGAGTATTTTGCTACTATTTTATATTTCATGTTTAATTAAATTACTGAGTGGCTACATTTTTTTCATCTTAGGAACGTTTGTTCTTACAATTTAATATTCATATGTAGTGGCATTGCACCTTCCCATGCCTGTCATCGCCCTTTGGAAGCAGGATTTTTACTGAGAAACTTCACTTTATTTATTTATTTATTTATTTATTTATTTATTTATTTATTTAAAAAACAATAGAAATTTATTATCTCACAATTATGGAGGCTTGAAGTCTGAAATCAAAGAAGGGTTGGGGTCAAATTCCCTCTCAAATTTTTAGGGGAGAATTCTTCTTGCCTCTTTCTAGTGTCTGGTGGTTTTATAGAAATCCCTGGTATTCCTTGGCTTGCCATTGCAGTAGTGCCATTTCTGCTTCCATTGTCACATGGTCTCCCCTTTGTGTACTGTGTTTCCCCTTTGTGTCTGTGTTTCCCCTTTGTGTCTGTGTTTCTTCTTTTCTTTTTTCTTTTATCATTTTTTAAAAATTTATTTATTTATTTATTTATTTATTTTTTTTAAATTCATTTTTATTGTTAGACTCATTGGGGTGACATCTGTTAGCAAGGATTACATAGGTTTCAGGCATACAATTCTACAGTGCATTGTCAACTTGATGTATAATAAGTTCACCACCTAATGTGTCTTCTCTTTCCATCACCTTATATTTAGCTTCCCCTCCTCCTCTCCCACCCCCTCCCCTTTCTCCCATCATCTCCCCACTTGCCCCCAAATACACATTGAACTATTGATTGTGTCCATGGGTTATATGTTTGTTTGTTCATTTCTTTTCTCTTTGTTGCTTTCAGTTTTATATTCCGCATATGAGTGAAGTCATACAATTCTTTGTTCTTTCTGTCTGACTTATTTCACTAAGCATGATGATCTCCAGGTCCATCCATTTTGTCGCAAATGGCAATATTTCATCTTTTCTTATAGCTGAGTAATATTCCATTGTGTATATGTACCACAGCTTCTTTATCCAGTCATCTGTCGCAGGGCACTTTGGTTGTTTACATATTTTGGTCACTGTGAACAGCATTGCCATGAACATTGGGGTACATAAGTCTTTGCGGACAAAGGTTTTCAGTCTTTTGGGTAGATCCCCAGAAGGGGGATTGCTGGGTCAAACGGTAGCTCCATTCCCAATTTTCTGAGGAAACTGCACACTGCCTTCCACAGTGGTTGTACCAGTTTGCACTCCCACCAGCAGTGTACCAGAGTTCCTTCTTCTCCACATCCTCTCCAGCACTTGTTATTCCTTGTCTTGTTGATAACAGCCATTCTCACAGGTGTGAGGTGATATCTCATTGTGGTTTTGATTTGCATTTCCCTGATAGCTAATGAGGATGAGCATTTTTTCATATGTCTGCTGGCCATTTGTATTTCTTCATGGGAGAAGTGTCTGTTTAGTTCTTCTGCCCAGTTTTTAATTGGGTTGTTTTTTTTGTTGTTAAGTCTTGAGTTCTTTATATATTTTAGATATTAGACCCTTATCTGATGCATTATTTGCAAATATTTTCTCCCATTCAGTTGGCTGAGTCTTTGCCTTGTTGATGGTTTCTTTTGATGTGCAGAAGTTTATTAGTTTGATATAGTCCCATTCATTTATTTTTGCTTTTACTTCCCTTGCCCTTGAGGTCAGGTTCATGAAGTCTTCCTTGAGTCCTAGGTCTATAAGTTTAGTACTAATGTCTTCTTCTATACAGCTTATTGTTACAGGTCTGATATGAAGGTCTTTAATCCATTTTGAGTAAATTTTTGTATATGGAGAGAGTTCACAGCTCAGGTTCATTCTTTTGCATATGTTTTTCCAGTTTTCCCAGGACCACCTACTAAAGAGGCTGTCTTTTCCCCTTTGTATGTTTTTTGCTCCTTTATCGAAAATTATTTGTCCATAAATTTGTGGGTTTATTTCTGGGTTTTCAGTTCTATTCCATTGGTCTATATTTCTGTTCTTCTGCTAGTACCAAGCTGTTTTGACTATTGAAGCTTTGCAAAGTCAGGGAAGGTAATGCCACCAGCCTTATTCTTTTTATGTAGTATTGCTTTGGCAATTCGAGGTCTTTTATGATTCCATATAAATTCACTAATTCTTTTATATATTTCACAAAAGTATGATTGTGGGATTTTGATGGGTATTGCATTAAATCTGTAGATTGCTTTGGGCAGAATGGCCATTTTAACAATGTTAAGTCTTCCTATCCATGAACAGGGAATATTTTTCCACCTCTTAAAGTCTGTTCCAATTTCTTTCAAAAGTGTCTTATACTTTTCCTTGTATAAGTCTGTCACGTTCTTTGTTAAGTTAATTCCCAGGTCTTTCATTCTTTTTGTTGTGATAGCAAAGGGAATTGACTCTCTCATTTCTTTTTCTGTGGATTTGTTGTTTGTGCATAGGAATGCTGTTGATTTTTTTTTACATTGATTTTGTATCCTGCAACTTTACTATATTCGTTTATTGTTTCCAGTAGCTTCCTGGTGGAATCGTTGGAAATTTTTATATAAAGGATCATATCATCTGCAAATAGTGACAATTTGACTTCTTCTTTCCCAATTTGGATACCTTTGATTTCTTTCTCTTGCCTGATTGCTGTGGCTAGAACTTCCAGTACTATATTGAATAGCAGTGATGACAGGGGGCATCCCTGTCTTGTTCCTGATTTTAGGGGAATAGGTTTCAGCTTTTCCCCACTCAGTATGATGTTAGCCAAGGGCTTGTCATATATGGCCTTTATTATGTTGAGATACTTTCCTTCTATACCTAGTTTATTTAGTGTTTTGATCATAAATGGATGCTGTATCTTGTCGAAAGCTTTTTCGGCATCAATTGAAATGACCATATGGTCTTTATCTTTGATTTTGTTTATGTGGTGTATCACATTGATTGATTTTTGTATGTTGAACCATGTTTGTGCTCCTGGGATGAATCCCACACGATCTTGATGTATAATCTTTTTGATGCATTGTTGTATTATGTTTGCTAATATTTTGTTTAGAATTTTTGCATCTGTGTTCATCAGAGATATTGATCTATAGTTTTCTTTCTCTGTGTTGTCTTTGCCAGGCTTTGGTATTAGGGTAATGTTGGCCTCATGGAATGAGTTAGGAAGTATTGCCTCTTCTTCAATTTTTTGGAAGAGTCTGAGGAGGATAGGTGTTAATTCTTCTTTGAATGCTTGGTAGAACTCTTTGGTGAAACCCATCTAGTCCAGGGCTTTTGCCTTTAGGGGGATTATGGATAGTCATTTTAATCTCTTCACTATTGATTGGTCTATTTAGATTATCCAGTTCTTCTTGGTTCAGTCTGGGTAGGCTATAAGTTTCTAGGAACTTGTCCATTTCTTCTAGGTTGTTAAATTTAGTGGCATGAAGTCCTTCATAATATTTTCTTATAATCCTTTGTATTTCTGTGGTATCAGTGGTAATTTCTCCCCTTTCATTTCTTATTTTGGATATGTGTGTCCTTTCCTTTCGTCCTTTGATTAATCTAGCCAGAGGTTTGTCAATTTTGTTGACTTTCTCAAAGAACCAGCTCTTTGTAATATTAATTTTTTCTATTGTCCTTCTGTTCTCTAATTGGTTTAGCTCTGCTTTAATTTTTATTATTTCTTTCCTTCTTCTGACTTTAGGTTTTGTCTGCTCTTCTATTTCTAGTTCTTTAAGATGGGATGCTAAGATGTTTACTTGTGATTTTTCTTGTTTCTTAAGATAGGCCTGTAGTGATATAAATTTCCCTGTTATTACTGCTTTCACTGTGTCCCAATAATTCTGGTATGTTGTATTTTCATTGTCATTAGTTTCTATATATTTTTTAATCTCGTCTTTTATTTGTTCTTTTATCCATTCCTTTTTTAATAAGATGTTGTTTAATCTCCATGTATATGTGGTTTTTCCTGTTTTCCTTTTATAGTTTATCTCCAATTTCAAAGCTTTGTGGTCTGAGAATACACTTGGTATGATTTCGATCTTGAATTTGCTGAGGCTACTTTTGTGTCCCAGCATGTGGTCTATCCTTGAGAATGTTCCATGTGCACTAGAAAAGAAGGAATAGTTTCTTTTTGCTGGATGAAGTGTCCTGTAAATGTCAATTATGTCCAGTTGCTATAATGTGTCATTTAGAGCTGCTGTTTCCTTATTTATATTCTGTTTAGATGATCTGTCCATGGCTGTTAGCGGAGTGTTTAAGTCTCCCACAATGATTGTGTGTTCATCAGTTTCTCCTTTCAAATCTGCTAGTAGTTTCTTTGTATATTTTGGTGCATCCTGGTTGGGAGCATATATATTAATTAGTGTCAAGTCTTCTTGTTGTTGCATTGTGCCTTTTATCATTATGTAATGTCCATCCTTGTCTTTTACTATCTTTTTTAACCTGAAGTTTATTTCATTATATATCAGTATGGCAACTCCTGCTTTTCTCTGGTTACCATTTGCTTGAAGTATTGTTTCCCATCCTTTCACACTGAGTCTGTATCTGTCCTTATGGCTGAGGTGTGAGAAACTCCACTTCAAATAAAAACAAAGGCTGGGTCTTTTTACCTGTCCTATGTAACTTTCCACTATAAAGTACAGTGACACTATGTTCACTTCTGTCATATTGACTCTTCATGTGGAGCTGAATTATAAAACAAGAATGTAAAAAAACATTTGACAGTAAGTTGAATCAGCTGCTGTATTCAATATATTCAACACCCGCTCCCCCAACACCCCTCAAAAAAAACCCAGAATGCACACAACACAACCACAAATAAAAATCAACAACAAAAACCCCATTTCTTTTCTGGTTGAAGAGGTCACAGAAATACTAAATAGAATTTACACAAATAATATCAGAAAACCAAATTAAACTGGAATGTTTAGTCTAAAAACTTGGCCTTATGGAACACTGAGTCCCAAGGGGGGCCAGTAAATCATGGTCGAGCTGGACAACAGGGGTCCAACTTTGCCCCCAATGTTTTTCTTAGTAATGAATGTAGGTGGCAATGTACCATACTACAGTCCCTTTGGAGAATTACAGAATTTGCTTAGAATTGAAAAAAAAAATACAAAACAAAAGTAAGAATTTAATGTCTCACTTGACAGATTAGTAAGCAGATGTCCATGAGTGCTTTTCTTCATTTAAAATACAGTGAAAATAAAATATATTTGCTTGCCACATACTTTTTTTATGAAATAAAATAGGATTTCAAATAGGATTTTGGTAGCCTGACAGCCCTTGGTTCAAATAAAATAAGACAGAGAAGTCGATATTAAAACTGATGGAAGCTGAGCTTCTATAAAGAAAATATGAATGGGGCTTCCTTGAACCTCATACTATCGTAAGCTTTAGCAGTATCCTGGACACACATCTGAAGCTACTTTTGTAAAGAAAGAATAATGGCACAACTTTTCAGCTTATGTATCTCTAGGATAAACAACTTGAACTTCTTTTCATCTATTTCCAAACCACTCATCACTTTTATGGCTCCTCTTTGCAAGCTCTCACATTTACTTTGGCATTATTGATAGAGGAGTGGGTAACACAGAAGGACTCACCATTGACCCTCTCCCAGGCACCACTCTGGTTCTCTGTGAGCTCTGAAGAGGAGCCAACAGAGTGCTGGACTAAACAGCTTAATAAGCATCCACGCTTCTTGAACCAAATAGAGTATATCCTCACGTGGAGTTACACTGAGTTGTCACAAGTCATGAGGGACCTCCAGGGAGTCTGCCCACTGACTTGTGTCACCGGAAAGGCAATGCCTTCATGGGGAACAGAGAAAAAAATTCTGTGGAATTTTGAGCTCTCATTTCTGCTTTGCCTCATTTTTTGTTATCCTGAGATTGTGAATGTGCAAATGTTATCTATTCATTTAGACCACTGTAAACTAAACAGGAACCTGACACAGATCAATTTGGTAGGGAGTATATTCTTCTGAAACTAAATAAAACCTCTTTAGTATCGAAGAGGAGATTTGAGAAAAGTATTTAAAGTTGGCGTTGGCAGTGTCTTCATTGTATCCACTGAAAATAAACTTTGTGCTCACTTATATTGAGGAGAATCAGAAAAAAATTGGTAATATTCTCATGATTCACTGTATTCTAGACTTTTTTGTTTTGCACAAAAGAGCACTTATAACTTGCAACAATGGGCTTTAAAAACATTTGTGATTTTCTTTTAAAGTAATAGCTAAGAAAGAGAAAGCTAAATATTCGAAATAAAGCTGTTAGAATCACCTTCAAATCCAAGAATAACAGTTTTTGCAAAATCCAAATACAGCCATTAAAGATAAAACATTTGCTGATGATGATCCAAGAGGCCACTGCCTCAGATGTCACTGTTACTTATCACCACAGAGCTGAATATCAGAACCCAATTCACATATCACAATGGCCAGGCCTCTAATCATGAACCACCTTTTTCTTCTTAAACAAAGTGACATTTTGCTTACTTTCAAGAATTTTTGAAGTTGAATGCTTTCAAGACATTTGGAGATTGATCTTCAGATTCAGAGTACCATAGCAGGTAAAGATAAAAAAAATTTGTTAACAAGCCTCATGCTGATGGCTGACATTAAAAATCCCTGGGAGAGGATAAATGCAGGCAATACCTGCAGTATGAACTATACACAGCGATATATCAGCATAATCACCAACTTGCTTTTGGGAAGTTGCAAAGGACCATTTATTAACTCAGTAAAGTCACATAAAGGAAAATCCTATAAAATACATGAATGCACTATGCAGTAGGATTTTGTGGCCAGTCAGCTTCATTCATTCAGTCCTAACCAACCTTTTTCAGGATGCTAGGAAGAGTTACCAAAGAAGTAGTACAGTGATTTACCCAAAAGTTTTAGTTAAGAAAAGGAAAATGATATTCTGAACAGTCAAACATAGCAAACGAAACAAAGATTATTTCTTAGGACTATTATTACGTAAAGACATTATCCCTGCTTCTAAGGTGATCACAATTGGGACCCTAATAACTTTGGACCAGAATAAACAAAAATACCTACCTATCCCTGGTAGACTTTGCTGAAGATAAGATTAAATTCTTGTGGAATTCAATTAAATTTCAGTGATTCTCTCCATTTCTATCTTCACTTTGCCTGTTGTTTCTACCCTTTCGCTCTAGGAATGGGCACTCTATCACCTCTGTCTCCACCCCTGCCTTCCTCCATTCCCTTCCTAAAATTTTCATGCTTCAGATAATTCAAAAATAGGTCTTTGGTAGGTAACATCTCATATTTTATCTTGCCTGTCCCTCTTTCTCATCCCTTTATACACCCCTTGATGTATAATAACTAAACATTAACATATATTTATTAAACCCACTTTGTGCTATGTAAAGCAAGGACTGTTGATAGGAGAGAGAGAAGTTTTATTTATGACAAAGTTTTCCAAGAGGTTCCCTTTCCTCAAGACCTGGAATTGAAATCCTAATTCCTAATTCCTAAACATGATTGTTCTACTAAGTGCTATGATCCATAGATACCCTATTTTTTATAAAAAGGTGTTTCCGTTGATGATCCCAGCTATTAACAATGAAATAAAAACAAATTTTGAAGCTGAAATGTTGATTAGAGATAGAGCAATTGTTTCAAACTGCTTTGAAGTTGAAGACATTCATATTCAGAGAAGTTAAATATGCCCATGGTCACCCAGCTTGTTGTAGAAAACTGATAGCAAAAATGTTAATGCTGAGGAAACCAGCAGTTAGTAACTGAGTCAGGTGTAGTACTAGGTTTGATTAGACTCAATCCTGCCTCATACAAAATATCTTTCTATCTCTAGTAAACTTGTCCTGCATTTGGGAGCACGTCTAAAAACTAAAATAATGCTTTCAACCACATTACTTCTAATTTTCTGAAGACAGACAATGAGACAACTTTCTGAGGATAATAAGGAAGAAAAAAATAAAAATTTTAGCATATATTTAGCATAAATATGCATCTCTTGGCCTGTGTCAATTTACAAAAATTGGAGAAAGGTTGAAATGTAATTACTTTCTTCCTATCTGATTCTACTTCCCAGTTCTCACAGAAACACGCTGAATCAAGGGAATGTTTTGCAGTGGCTCTTGGTTCCTTGACAGCTGTATAAATTCATAACCATGTGAGTAATACCTAGCTTATTTGCAGAGGAAATATTAACACAAAAGCATAGATCAAATAGTCTGCAATCAGGTGCTAAACTGCAAGGAATAGAATGGAGTTCACTGGAAAAGAATCTAGAAAGACATAGAGTCTAAAAGGTGGAGAAGGAGAAACCATAAACAAGGCACAGCATTAACATGATGGACAAGAGAAGCAATCAAACCAACCTGGACAAAGCAGAGAAGAAGTGCGGGGGCGCAGTGGGAAATAATGCAGGAATTAGTCTCAGGCATCCAGATTAAAACGCCTATGCAAGGGTTTAGTAGACAATGCATTAGAGAATAGAGTACAAATTTATCTTTCTTTAGATTGCCCTTTGCCACTATTTATTGAAACTATTTGGGAAGAAGAGGTGGGCACAAGGGAGTTGACAAATTATTATGAAAACCTGTTTTCATCAGTCCTAAACTGCAGAACCTGAGCTCTTAACTCATGCTTTTATTCAACAGAACATTGCCTCTCCATTGTCTTTTTAAAGAAATTGTGTTTTCTCTTACCCTTTGTTCTGACTTCCTTTCAAACTGACTTTACTTACTTATATATACAGTGTCTTTTTTTCTTTAAACTATTTTCATTAGTAACCACTGTTTTTTTCTATTCAGCAAAGTGCCAATTTTGAGCATGGAGAAAAGCACCAGCAATGAAACTCAGCATCTGTCCACCACAGTGATCTATCCTGAATTCTAGCCTATTTCTTGTAAAGCATTTCCTCATCCCTCAGGTCTAAAACCAAGGCTGAGAGGTGTTACTACTTAAACCTCAATTGAAGTTTATGTAAATTAAGCTTTCCCCCAAATAAAATAAATATAAACTTATTTTTATTCACTTTCCCAAAAGAAAAGGGAGATAGAAAGGCAATTACATTTAAAGTAAAATACTATAAACTTTTTAATCCAGAAGCTTTCAATGAATCTTAAGGAAATTCAGTATCAATAATTCTTATATGGTTTCTCTGGCAATACAATTAAATATTAGGTTTTTACTGTACTACCCAATCATTTATTTTAATATTCATGTATAAGAACAAAAACTGGAAGAAAGCAGTCTGCTCTGACAACTCAAGGCAACAAACAAGCATGGAGATGCTAATCCAAGTTGAACCACTGACTCTCCGCATTATGGCAAACAAATCATTTGAGGCATGGCTTTTCTGGCCAGCCCTGTGGCACACCTAGTCAAAACAATATTAGCAATAAAAAGTCATACTTCTGTACAGAAGTTCTGCTACTTCAAAAGAATTCATGTTACTCCAATGTGTTGTGTAAAATTTACTCAGACTTACTCAAATTAGAATCCTCAGGGGAAAAATAGTGTGTGTGTGTGTGTGTGTGTGTGTGTGTACACGTACATGCGCATGCATCATGATTAACTAAGGTTTTATTTTACAATGAAATGAGTGTCTTTCATACTAAAAGCTTTGAAAAAAACATCTTGGATTCTAATATCTAGGCTTTTAGTTTCTCCTGAGAGAGCTTTAAGTTGTGAAACTATAGAAATCATTGAAAATTATCCTCCTTGATACGTAGAATGTGCTATAAAGACAAATGAGACATGACTATGAGAAAGGACAAAGACCAACAGAAAGAGAGGAGGAGCACTCAGCACAGAGCACATGTGAAAGCACAGTCAAAGCTCCCTCCGTGTGACACCGGCATTGATTCTGGCTGAGAGAAGAGAAGAAATAACCAACTGCCAAGGACTCGAACACTGTACGTATCGATTCTCACTTCAAGGGGAAGAGAATCCTGCAGAAAGCAGAGGAAAAGGGTTCATTGTTTACACTTTGAAAACTTTGAAAGTGCAGGATACTGAATGATCAGAGTAAGTGAGAAGGGGTTGTGATCTGCAATAAGGAAATGAGAGAAATCCTGCGCAAAAAAGTCAAAATGGGATATAGGATGCCTAAAGCATCATCATGGCAAGATGGAACATTATCTGATTTTGTGTAGCTGGGAAAACAGAGCCTGAATCCAACTTGTTAGGTTATTAAAACTACAATTCGGTGTTTATAATATACATTAATGTGTATATAATATATACCTTGCTTGGCATCATCTGGCTAAATTGTTATTGTTTAATAAGAAAACTGTTATATTTTACATTTGTTAACAAGAACTGATTTTAAAACCCTATTTATCAAAAAATTTAATAAATCATTAACTTCTCTCAATAAACTATCTCCCAGAATTTTTATAAAGTGTGGTTTAAGACCCAAAGCTCTATTACTCTGCCCTGATTAATTTACATTCAGAATTTTGCATTATTGGGATACTGGCTGGCTTTCTATCTTCCAAAAGAAAAACTAATACAGCAATGGGTAAACCCTTAAGAAGGTCATAGTCAACATGAAAGGAAATTATAGCAAATTATAGATTAGCCACTTCATTTTCTATTTCCTCATTAAACAATTGTTATGAATTGAGACAACAGTTGTACATATATTATTTAAAAAGAAATATAAAGAAAACTATGTCAAAACCTGTCAGCCAAAAGCAAGGTTTTGTTTTTTGGTTTTTGTTTTTAATTTTGCTGGGAGAATCATGTGATTCATCTAATCTGTATTATCACTCAAAATTCAGAGATAACAAGTAGGCTTAAGAATGTTCCTGAAAAGAGCCAAGCATATATTTATACATAACAAAGGCCCCTATTTTCAATGTAACAGTCAAGACCATTTCTTGATGAATTACTCTTTCTAAAGTTTTCATTTTTGAAGAACAGATAATTTAATTTGAATTTACATTGTATTTTATATTCCATTTCTTCCATAGGCAATAAGACTTATCAAGCACCACTATTATCTTTTTATATTCAAAGGAAATAAAAATATGAACACCAAAGTTAAGTGAGAAAAGTGAAAATACATATAATATTAAAGTATTATACATTGCAACAAAATTATAATGACTAGAAAAAATATTGAAATGTAATTGATTTCAATAATTTTCCAATTGATAATTCCTTATATCAATACCTCCTTTCATTCTAGTGCATGTACCAAAATACAAATGATCACAAAAACAAAAAAATAAAAATGTGGAGAATGTACTGATTTCCTGGTCATTTGCCTTTTCCTTGTCTTTGAAAGCCTATGGTGATCTTAAATCGTGTGGTATTGGGAACTCTTCTTTCTACTCCCCTAATATGTATCTCATAAAACATTGATTTTTATAGTTGCTTTCAAAGTTAGAAATACTGCCAAGCAAATACAGCAATGGCTTTACAAAATTTCGTATTTTATTAGTCACTAAATCAACTACATACACCTGAACATATTACATCTGAAAACATATGTGCCAAACATCAGTGATTTTTGTTTCAGACAATGCCTGCTTCACCCTGGATCCAAGGACTCCCAGCAATCATTCACTCTCCTGAGGGTGTGGAGCAAACCACTGCAGTAGGGGTTAGATAGGAACTAGAAAAGGTCAAGGAGAAGTGCAGGGGAGAGAAGGAAGGCCAGCACCAGAGGCGAGAGGAGACTAGGGTACACAGATGTGGAATATGAAACAAACTCAAAGAAATAATCTTTTACTGTTTTCACTTGTAATATTTGTTCTAAAAGTCATTTAAGAGAGATCTTTAAAATCCTCATTTAAAAAACATGTCATTTAGAAGACAGTAAATTAGACTTGTCCCTAAATCATACACAAATTGGATACCTTGGGGTACAGAAAGAAGAGATCAATTACTTTTTAATTAAGTCTGTCAGCCTTCTCCCTATAAATGGTGGAAAGGAGAGGTTGATCTGAAACATTGAACTGAAATTACATACTCAGCAGTGGCAGTGAAGATGCTCAGTTTCTGAGCCTGCATCACTCTGAAGGAGGAATAAAATGATCTCTAAAAATAAACCACATTCCAAAGAAATCTAAATAGCCCCTTGAGATTTACTGGGTTGGGTATGTGACCTACCATTACATAATGTAACACCTTATATTTAGCAGTAAGGTTAAGTGCTTTGGTAGATAATGTAGATGACAGAAATAACAATATAAAAACAAAAATAATCTAAATAGCGGACTTTTGTCAAGGGGCTTATTGCACCCTTATAGAGAGAACACAAGGGGATTAGTGAAATAGTCCCAAATTCCAAACATCTACTGCCCATCAAAATAATCTCTCAGTATTAGGTCTATTGCTTTTTTTTATTGTTCTATTTTATGAGTTAAATTCTCTGTTACTTTCTACAGATGCCAAAGTACCATATTGGTACATATTTTAGTTGTAACAATTTTATGAAAACAATTTTATATAATAAAGAGGACATGACCTTGAAAATCAAGGAAATATTACAGTACACATAAAGTTTCAGGATCATTTAAGTTGAAAATAAGAAACATTTATTTTCGTGGTTAAATATTTAATAATGTGTCTACCTTTGTCAGAAACAGAAAAGAAAATAAATTAATGTTATCTCCTTTAGGAGCAAGTATTTTTTGTTATCCACAGATATATTAAATATAAATGAAGATCTCCTATAGTTAAATTGCTTTTATTATTTAATACTCATATTTGAGACAAATATCAGATATATTTTATGTGGGGAGAGGTAAGTAAGAATCTTTCTCATGCCTTTTACAAAGCATTAAATTCTTAGGAACAAACAAATCTACACTGCTCTGCCTCAAGATGCAAAAGCATGCTTATTAGGTAGGTATATGGCAAAAAGTTAAATTTGTGATTACACTAGAAATGAAATCTGCGTTCCCATGATCTCATTAAGAAGTAATGATAAGGCATGGAGAACTGGGTGAAACTTAATAATGCAAAGAAATGTACACAGGTTAAATATAATACGACATCCAGAAAGAATTGGAAAGTCTTGGCTACAAAGTAGGCTATCTAAAAAAGATCAGCATTTTAATTGGCTTCACACTCAAATGGATCAAGAGTATGACATGGCTTACCAAAGAGTTAACACAAATAAAAGGTTTTAATGGAATCAGAGCTTGCAAAGGAAAAACACAAATCTCTATACCTTGATTTTGTCAGGAAACAACTAGAATATTGAGTTCAGTTTTTGGGTCCCTATTACAGGTGGTACATTGGTATCTAGAAGGCAGTCAGAGGATATGCATGATGGGAACAAGACTACAAATAAATATGTCATTGGGGGTGAGGAAGAGAGAGAGTAGCTGCTTACTGAAAAAATACCAAATTCAGGAGAACAAGATAGCTGTACAAGAATGACTGTCTCCCTTGATCCTTGATCACACACGTTACTCATGTCCTTCAGTGACCTGGCTTCACCCAGACTTCCAGCCACAATCATCATGCTTTCTACTTTACCTCTAACTCTTGCATTATGGAGTGTCTTATAGTGTCTGACACACACCATGAGGTCTCCATGCTCTTATGCTACCATTCCTTTTCTTAGAATGCTGTTACCTCTGCTTTCCTTCTTCATAAGATAATGCCTCCTCATCTTTAAGACTCAGGTCAAACTTATTCATTCCAGAAAACATTTTTGACTCCCTCTATTTTCTACTTTCCTACTCTAGCTGAAGTCCCTTCTCTATGATATTGTAACATCCTGTGCATATTTTATAGTAGACGAGTTCGAAAAATTAATTTCATGAACTCATCCTAGAAAAAATGCTACATACCTCATTGCTGACTATCACTACAGCCACCTTGGCAAGGTTATGACACCTGACCAAGTTGTTTGTACAGTGCTGCCAACATAAGCACGTAGTGACAAGTTTGTGAACTTGTCAGTTTTGGGTATGACAATGACAGCTCTGATGGCCATTCCAGAAAAAGAGTTCCAAAATTGCTTTGAAGGGTGAACAAGGCACTGGTGTTGTTGCACAGCTTCCCAAGGGGAGTACTTTGAAGGTGACCGTAACGATATTCAGCAAAGGGGTACAAAGCACTTTTTTTTAGGATGAGTTTGCAAAGTTAATTGTCTGACCTCATATACTTAGTTAAAGTGATCCATGTACATAACTCTGTCTCTAGTATCAGGTAAACTGGTAAGCAGAGATTCGATCTAACTTCTAGTTAACTTCAATAAAGGCAGGCACTATGTTTGTCTCGCTCATTTTATCCTGGTATCTGACGCCTGGAACTTAAATATTTATAAAGCAAATAAATGAATGAATATACATTAGATCAACTATGGTTTATCTCAACATATGCTTTGAAAAGGGGGTTGCTATCAAATTTGGAAGGTATTAATTGTACATTATCTTTATATTTTTTAATGTTTTTTCTTTTGACTAGACTGCCATTACGACAGAACATCAAATTACATACAGAAAAAGACATGATTTATCAAAATTTTCTCTCAAAATGAAAAATACGCTACTCATTAAAAAGTTTGGTTAATATTGAATCAATTATTATGCTATATAATGAATATTGTGTCCCCCCCCCCCCAAATTCCTGAGCTCAAACCTAATCCTCAATGTGATGATATGTGAAATTGGGGCCTTTGGGAGGTAATTAGGTCCTAAATGTTGAACCACCACGAATGAGGTTAATGCTCTCATTAAAGAGAGCCCACAGAGCTGCCTCGTGCCTTCCAACCCTTGAGAAACAGTGAGCAGACAGCCAACTGTGAACTAGAGAGGGGGCCCTCACCTTCTCTGGTGAATCTGTCAGCCCCTTGGTCTTGGACTTCTCAGCCTCCAGAACTGTGAGAAGTAAGCGTGTGTTATTTATAAGCCACCTTGTCTATGGTAACCTGTTATAGCAGAACTGCTTAAGACTATTATATCATAATGAAAGCAAATCACCATTTTCTAATGCAAGTTTCATTATGCAATACACATGAAAATATTTCCCCATAACTTCTTATAAATATTAATAGGTCACATGTGCTTTGTGACATTACATTCTGGAGGATAAGGGTTGTGGTAGGCAAAATCAATTATAAAATGAAAAAATCCCTAAGGTGTGCCCAGCAGATTCTTGCTTTTTAAGGAAAAAGGTGTTAAGATTTCCTGGAGCCAGGGAAATCTTTGTACATTGAACTAAAAATTAAGAAGGAAGAGAAGAGGTGAGAAGTACCTCCATATGCTATAATCATTCCAGGGAAATGGGGCAATAGCTTGCTTCCTAATCCCCATCCTCAGATTTCCCTAATGTCTATTCTAGGTTCAGCTCCCACAACAAGATCCAATTCAGTGAGAGGAAGAGAGATCGATTTAATTTTTCTTGATAATCTCCCTATCACCAACTAGATTACTGCCCTTGTATCCATATTGGTTTGTAGGATTTATTCCCCACCTGCATTGACCCATAAATGCTGCACCCTCCCTGAGCCCCTCTTCTCCTTCCCCCGAGTCAGATCTCTGTCCAGGCTTTCTGCCACACAGCTCAGAATCCCTGCCTCCAGTCAAATCTTGATTGGACTTGTTACTTTCACTTGTTCTTTTTTCCCTTCAACATGTAGCAGTGAAAGATGAGAGTTATGCAGGGAAATGCAGGCTAGTTTGCTAAATCTAAATCAAAATGTTAGTCCTTGAGGACCTTGCGCTGAATTGATAGAAAGTGAGGTTCTCAGTCTTTCCAACTGGTTCTGGAAGCTCACCTCCTGTAGAGGCAAACTCGAAGTTGTGTGAAGGCAGCAATGACAGGGTTTTCTCAGGTGCACCAGTTGCCATCGTGGCTCTGGGAAAAACCATGAAGAAGGCAGAATTTGTCTATGGAATCTTTCAATCTCTCTTTTGAGTTTCCTTTATTGCTTTTCACTTGCTTTCCAAAGTTCCTCTGGCTATGCAGCAAATACCAACCTAGAATTCTCAGAATCTCCTTCCATTTTCCTGTATATTAGTTAAAACTTTCTAAGAATGACCGATTTCTGATAAGTTTCCATCAGTTAATACAATTAACACTAATTATTCAGTAAGTGGAACTCTCCTGTGACATTTTGATTTTCAGAATGTGACTATTAATTACAATAATTTAATGAAATCTGAGATTTGTATAGTACATGAAAGATCATTTTGACCAGGGAGAATTTTTCTTTTAGCTAATTTTCCAAAATAAATTATATTGAATACAACTACCCCAATTAGCACCAACCTCCATCATTCAACAAACAGACCTCAGTCTGGGACAGAATGTGAATTTGAGTTTGTCACAAACAAAGCATATATAGATTCTACTAATTTCTTTCTTGGATGATTTAGAAAACAAGGGTATGGAGTTAGGGAGCATAGAAAAATCAATGTAACAGCAATTAGGGTACAAATACTCATTCTAAGAACTAGAGGACTCCTAATAGGCTAAATAATTTCTGAGTGTGCAACTTGTTAAATGTTCAGCATATAACTCTTTTAGACTGACTATGACAGGTCATTGGATTCTTTGTTTGTCTGATTATTTTATTCTTTCTTTCACTGGTCATGAGCATTTCTATTAGAAGGCTTTAAGAAAAGAACAGTAAAGATTATTTCAACTGTTTTTTCACACCTCCAGTAAACAGTGGAGAAAGAACGTTAAAAGCTAATTTATTTGGGTGAATTTCAAGGGATTACATTTATCCATGTCTTAGGACAACAGTGATCAAAATCAGCTGCATTCTGTGCAAAAAAAGCTCTCTGTGATGGTTTTAAATAAAGATTTCTGAAATCATCACATGGGCTTTATATAATCTTTAGTAACTTGTTAGGTGATATAAACAAACAACAGTAATCTTTATGCAACTGAACTCTGGGTAAATCTGCTATTCGTATATGCATGTCAGGCAAGTAGAGCCACTATGAAAAGCAATGTGAAGTTTCCTTAAATAATTAAGAATAGAGTTACCATTATGATCCAGCAATCCCTCTTTTGGGTATCTATCCCCTAAATTTGAAAACTGTTTTCTGCAAAAATATTCAAGTTCTGACAATTAAGTTCATGAACTCATACTAGAAAAAGAGCTACGTAACTCATTGCTGAATATCAGTATGGTCACCTTCAAAGTACTCCCCTGGGAAAGCTAGGCAATGACACAAGCACCTAGTTCACCTTTCAAATCAATTTTGGAACTCTTTTTCTGGAATGGTCATTAGAGCAGTAATCCTATGACCCTTGATGTCCTCAATGTGATCAAAATGTCTTCCTTTCAATATTTCCTTTATCTTCAGGTAAAGAAAAAAGTTATTGAGGGCCAGATCAGGTGAGTAGGTAGGGTATTCCAATACAGTTATTTGTGGATTGGCTAAAAACTCCCTCACAGACAGTGCTGTACGAGCTGGTGCATTGTCGTGATGCAAGAGCCATGAGTTGGTGAAAAGTTCAGGCCATTTTTGTCATTTTGCATACAGGCTTTTGAGCACTTCAAAATAGTAAACTTGGTTGACAGTCCAGTTGGTACAAATTCATAATGAACAATCTCTCTGATAAAGTGTTAGTAACATTGTTTTGACTCTTGATTTGGACTGACCAAAATTTTTGGTTGTGGAGAATTGGCTGACTTCTATTGTCCACGTTGACACTTTGTTTCAGGGTCATATTGGAACACCCATGTTCTGTCACTAGTGATAACACAGTATAAAACATCGTCTTGCCTCTCTAAAAGGTCTTGGCACAATTAGACTCCTCTTTGCTTTTGTTCATTGGTGAGTTACTTCAGAGCTATTTTCACACACATCTTTCTCATGCCAAGATTTTCAGTTAAGATTTTCCTTTTTCTCTATCATTGTTTACTTGGTCTGCTATACTTCTCTATAGTCAGTCAATCATTTTGACATACAATTTGACTACTTTTTGCAGTGTTTTTGTCAGTTCTGTCCATTACTGGCTGCCTTGACCTCTCTTCATCAGTGACACTTCCTCTCCCCACAATAAAAACGTTTAATTCCTTTGTACAGTGCCATTTTCTTCATGGCATTATCCCCATAAACTGAGACTAACATGTCCCTGATTTAACTTCCACGCCTGCAAAATTTAACAAGAAATTTTGTAATTTTTTTTTATTGTTAGACTTACTGGGATGACATTGGTTAGCAAGAATTACATAGGTTCCAGGTGGAAAATTTTAGAATGCATCATCTATGTGTTGCATTATATGTTCATCACTCATTGTCAGTTCCCTTTTCATCACCACATATTTGGCTCCCCCTCCCTCCTCTCCCACCCCCTCCTTCTTCTCCCACTCCCTCCCCTCTTGCCCCCAGGTAACCACTACACTATTGACTGCGTCCATGAGTTTTTTGTTTGTTTTTTCTTTGTTGCTTTGAGTTTTATATTCCACATATGAGTGAAGCCATATGGTTCTTGGTCTTTTCTGTCTGGCTTATTTTGCTTAGTATGATGATCTCAAGGTCCATTCATTTTGTCACAAATGGTAGTATTTTATTTTTTCTTATAGCTGAGGAATATCTCATTGTGTATATATGTACCATAGCTTCTTTATCCAGTCATCTATTCAAGGGCACTTTGGTTATTTCCATGTCTTGGCTACCGTGAACAATGCTGCAATAAACAATGAGGTACATAAGTCTTTGCTGACTAAGGTTTTCAAATTTGGGAGGTAGATCCTCAGAAGTGGGATTGCTGGGTCATGTGGTAACTCCATTCCCAATTTTCTGAGGAAACTCCACACCATCTTCCATAGCAGTTGTACCAGTTTGCACTCCCACCAGCAGTGTGAGAGAGTTCCTTTTTCTCCACATCCTCTCCAGCACTTGTTATTCCTTATCTTGTTGATAACAGCCATTTTAACAGGTGTGAGGTGGTATCTCATTGATTTGCATTTCCCTGATAGCTAATGAGGATGAGCATTTTTTCCTATGTCTGTTGGCCATTTGTATATCTCCGTGGGAGAAGTGTCTGTTTAACAAGAAATTTAATGTTTGTTCATTGCTCTAATTCAAGTTCTGACATTCTCGCAATGGCACACAAAAACACACAACAATAATAATGAATGCCACTTAGCAAGACACCACCACACGTTGACAAAAACACAGCTGTGAGACACAGATATATTAATGTTATGAAACATTAGCAAATAATTTGTACAGTGTCGCCAACGTAAGTACATGATGGCAAGTTTGAGAACAAATTATCAGAGCTTGTATGTATCACAATGTTCATTGCAGCATTATTTATGCTGGCCAAAACATGTAAACAAGCAAAGTGTCCTTTGACAGATGACTGGATAAAGAAGATGTGGTACATATACACAATATAACACTACTAGGCATTAAGAAAAGATGAAGTACTGCCACTTGAGAAAACATGGACAGATCTTGCTGACTGAAATTAGTTAGAAAAAGTCAAGAACCTTATGACTTTGCTCATAGGTAGGATATAAGACTGAAAGCAACAAAGAAACAAAAACTCAGACACTGACAATAGTTTAGTGGTTACCAGAGGGGCTGGGGGGAGGGGTTGAAGTAGAGAATGGAGGGAAAGGCAGAAGAAAGAGGGAAAGGTCAAAAAATTAATTTGCTCATTTTTGTTTATCTGAAAAAAATAAAATACAAAAATAAAGTCTATAAAAATAACAAAGAAAAGCAAGGACCTACAACCAAGATTATCCCACCCAGCAAATCTATTATTCACAATTGAAGGACAGATAAGGAAACTTCCCAGACAAGAAAAAGATAAAGGAGTTCATCAACACCAAGCCAGTATTACAAGAAATCATGGAGGGACTTCTTTAAAATGAATACGTAATATAAATATGACTATAAAGTAATAACTATATATCTATCAACAATTACTTTAATGCTAAGTGATTAAATGCTCCAATCAAAAGATAGGGTGACTGAATTATAACAGAACCTAACTCTCCCTGTTTGTCACTTCTATCCACCAATTAAGCTCTCAAATGCTCTGGCAAGTATTCTATGGTTATGCCTAGTAAATTTGAATGTTTTTATTCAGCAATCAGATGCTTTTTTATAAGCTCACTTTCCAAACAAAGTTCCAAGAACCATTTTCTGTAGAACTACAGTCATGCATTCTGTGTGGGTATGTCTCAGATGCTCTCCTCAGATGTTGGCTTATACCTTAAATAGTTTTGGTGCTGAATAATCTTCCTTATTCACTATGTCCTTTTAATGTTTGATCCAATCACTATAACATTTATGAAATAACAATTTTCATAAGGGAATTTTCCTTTCTCTGTGGATTATTTTCTAAAGCACTGACACAGGATTTCAGAGACAGTTTTCCTGACTAATTTTAGAAGGTACAAAGACCAACTGACTCAAAACTCCATCTATAAACTGGGGATATTCCTGATTTAAAAAGTGGTCTGAGATCTTGGGGGTACAGGAATATTTTTATTCATTCAGAACAGTTTCTCCAAACTGACTGAATATTAGGACCATTAGGCAACCTTTTAGAAAGATCTAGAGCCCAGAACAATGCCTAGAGATCTGATTTAATTGGTCTGTGGTGAGGCCCAGGAACCAATATTTTCAAGCTTTTCAGGTGTTTCTACTATGCAAACATGGTTGCAAACTTCCAGTTAAAACAATATTTAGAAACACTTTACTGTGGTGATCTTGCCTTTTATAATATGACACAATTTCACATGCATGACTTGATAGGAAATAAGACAATTTTAGAGAAACACATCACTTTTTTACTGTCCTTTGGGAACAATTACTATGAATGAAATAATTCTCCAGATAATCATAATCTAGTTTATCAATGCTAAGATAATAAATATTTAACAATTTTTGTTGAAAATCTTTCTAAAAAATATTGCATAATACTTGCCCTGAAGAAAATACAGTAAACACAATTTAAACTTTTCTTGACAGTTCAACATTATCATTGTAGACATGTGGTTGTATTATCTTGCCTTTTCAATGTTTAGGCACCTTCACTAAATTAACTCAGAGTTTTGAAGGTTTTGGGAGCAATGACTCCTATAATACCTCAGTTTAATTATTACTTTGTAGTATTTTTAACTGCCTGTTATCCCCCATCCATTTCCTTTTACTTTTGCTCTTCCTGCTTCTAATATAATGATCAATATTGATTATGCTAAAATGACTTAATATAATGAGAACATCTTAAAACTTGAGAGATCAGGTAATCGTGCTTATTATATCAAGTCCCTTTGATGATACCTACAATTCAAGCTCAGTAGGCTCCGTTGTGAGAACACAGAGATGTCCTATAAAGGAAAGCATGTGAACACTGTGACCAATATTCCCCTTGCAACTCTTAAACCATGTTTTTCCTTTCATGACTACATTCCGGACAATTTATGTTGGCTGAAGTTTGACTTCTAGATAAATGAGATGCTCACAGTAGAAATCTTGATTATTTAGAAAAAAAAAGATTAATCTGAATGAAAATGGCTGGAAGCTCATGTAGTGTGAGGAGATAACCGTGAATATGAGCAAAAGCACTGCTATTCCCCCTGAATGTATACAAACCTTATGAATCACTCTGACTCATGAAGGGGCCAAGAGATTGCCCAGTATACAACCCAGTTCATTGCAAATGATCCAAATTAAAAAAAAAAAACAGCTAGAAATGTAAAGACAGAAAATGCATCAAGAGATGATATTTTATCAAGTACAGTAACTCAACAAGTCTTCCAAGTAGAAGTTCCAGAATTAGTGAGAAAAATAATACCAGATGCAATTACCAAATGTATAGACCATAAATACTTCAGTATATCATGCTGACATTCCCTATGATATAATTTCTAATTATGACCACCCCAAATCAGAGCACATAACTTGTAATTTGGAAAAGCCCAGAGGTAGCAGATTGGGTTGCACAAAATATTTATCACTAGCACCTAGCTCCCCCAAACACTGGGGTGAATAAGCACTAACTATGCTAGAAAAGAAATCAAATCATTTGATGCAAAGAAAAAAAATATGAATCACTTGAAAATACATGTAATTCATGTTTTCTTGCTTTTTTTACATGTGTGTTCATGATTTCTGCAGTGTATTCTAAGTTTATGAAGGTAGAATAATATTAAGGTGAATAGTATTAATAGTATTGAATGATATTGACAGTATTAAATATTTTATAAAATATTATATTTAAAAATATTTATATTTATCTCATTTCTTAGAACTGCATAATTCTTTGCCCACTTCTGCCATTGAAATTGCTTCTGAAAAACTCTCACCTATAAACTTATATAAGATTTCATCATTTATATCCTTTTAGAAGAATCCATCAAAAAGTCACAATATAAAGTATGATGTTCAAGTTGACAATGCACTGTAGAATTGTGTGTCTGAAACCTATGTAATCCTTGCTAACAGATGTCACCCCAATAAGTCTAACAATAAAAATGAATAAAAAAAAATTAAATAAATAAAAAAAGTAAAAAAAAAGTGTGATGTGATTTCAGTTTATTCTACCTTTTTCTGTTACATGGTTAAAGCCAGTAGAGATTTTTACATATAAAATATATTTATAATATGAGATAAATATATACCCTCACAAAATCATATTCTTGAGGCAAACTCCCTGTAAAACATAAAAAGCAACATAGGACAAATAGGTTGTACATCTCTATCTAGTATCATTATATGTCCTGAAAAGTCATTTCAGCTACAAAACACCTAAAAATATTAAAGCTGGCAAATAACAATCCCACTTAATCCCTTAGTCCACAAGCTAAGTAATTCAAGTATACACTTTTGCTGTCAGCAGAACAAGGTGAGATCAGATTGTGACAGGGTTTGTCCTCTTTGCAATACCAAATGAGATAAAGAAACATAGATGCAATATATAAAAAAAGGATTTCCTGCTTACACTAACTCTCCTCCCAAGAGAGTATATATGTTAAAATCGTAACACTTGGTACCTATGAATGTGGCCTTATTTGCAAATAAGGTCTTGCAGATATAATTAGTTATGAGGAGATCCCACTGGATTAGGGTTGCCCCTAAATCAACTGACTAGTGTCCTTATAAGAAGAGGAGAGTATATGCAGAGATGAACACAGAGAAGTCCATGGGAAGACAGAGGCAGTGATTGTAGGTACCAGGTGACAAGCTGTAAACATTGTCAGGAGTCAAGGAGGTCGAGGGAGAGGGAGAGAGGGAGAGGGAGGGGGAGGAGGGGAGGGAGGGAGGGAGGGAGGGAGAGAGGGAGAGGGAGAGAGGGAGAGAGGGAGAGGGAGAGGAAGTAGTCACGCCAGCACCTTGATTTGCAATGTCTAGCCTCCAGAATTGTGAAAGAATACATTTCTGCTGTTTAAAATCCCCTACTTGTAGTAAGTTGTTATAGTAGCCCTAAGAAACTAATACAGCATTGAAACAAAAATATTCCTTTCTAACAAGTTTGGGAGCAGAGAGGGAAAGCAGCCACTGTTAACCTCCCACCATGCTGGGCAATGATCTCCTAGACCATCCATTTCACTCCCGCTTTCCCCGCCTGCCTTCTCAGCACCCATGGTCTATTTCTGGTGTTTACTTTTTTGTTTCTGGTCTTGGCTGATCCAAGAACTCCCTCCAACACTTCACCCAGCACCACCACTTATTACCTAACACATGTTCAAAAGCACAGCATTACAATCGTGTTTGCATGCTGTTGTAATAATTCATGGTATCTTTTATTTCCCCCAGAAAAAGTAATCCTTTAGTGATAATAAAATCATATGTAAGCCTGATCACAATTTCTACACTCTGAGCTTTTGAAAAAATATAAATAAAAGTGCTAACAAAAAAACATTTTTACTTTCTTTAGATTGGTCATTATACAGGAAAAGATTGTTCACATTGTCGGGTAAAACAAACTTTTCTTCAGGGCATGCCTAATCCCAGATTCTAAGAGTGTCTTCTGAAACAATAAATCACCTATAGAGTACTTCTTTTGGGTTACACCCAAATTTATACCAACAGCTCTTAAAAATATATTCCATTAGAAAAATGTTAAAACTCAGAAGAGGCTTACCAAAAACACTCAGAAATTTATGTAGTCAAATTGAGATTGGCCTAGCATTACTTAGCTGGTCAGTAGCATTGACCTTTCCCAGTGACTTACCACAAGAAATGTCTTCTGCAAGTCCAGGTGGCCTTGACTGATCAGAGAAAGCCAGGCCTTTGCTGGCTATATACAGTTAACTGAAAATTATACTGGACCGATAGAGATTTTTATCAGTAGCCTCAATATAACACTAAAAAAGAGATGACATGTTATTTGGCTAAACTAAGATTTATAGCTATTCATTGGATTCCACTTATCTATGCTAATCCTATTTCACATCACTTTTTAAAAAACAGCTTAAGAAATAATTCATGTATTATTTAATCCATCCATTAGCATTATATAATTCAATGATTTATAGTACAAAGAAATATGCAAGTGTCACCATAGTCAATTTTAGAACATTTTCATTATCTCTAAAAGAAAACCTGTACATGTTAACCATCACCTCCCCACCAAATCCTCCTGTCATCTTTGTGCCCCTAGTCCTCATGAACCATTAATCTACTTTCTGTCTCTACAGATTCCTTTATTCTGGACACTTCATATGAATGAAATCATATAATATGCAGTCTTTTCTGTCTGACTTATTTCATTTAGCACAATGTTTACAAGGTCCATCCATGTTGTACTTCTTTCCTTTTTAGGGCCACATAATATTCTATTGTATAACACATTTTTCTTTGTTCATGTGTCACCTGACACATATTTGAGTTGTTTTAATCTTTTGGCTATTAGGAATAATGCTGCTATAAACGTAAGTGTACAAGTTTTGGTGTGGACATGTGTTTTCATTTCTTTTGAGTATATATAAATTAGAGTGGAGTTGCTGAGTCATAAAGTAACACTAAGTTTAATCATTTGATGAACTGTCAAACTAGTTTCCAAAGTAGGGATAGCATTTTACATTCACTGCAGCAGTGATTGAGAGTTTAGGTTTCTCCAGACCCTAGTCAATGCTCATTATTATCTGACTTGTTATTTACCTGACATCATAGTGGATGGCAAGTAGTATCTCATTGTGCTTCTGATTTGCATTTCCTTGATGACTAATATTGAGCATCATGTGCCTATTGGCCATTTGCATATCTGCCTTGGAGACATCCTTTGCTCCCTTTTAGTTGGGTAATTGTCTTTATTGTTGAATTGTAAGAGTTCTTTATACATTCTAGATATAAGTCCCTTATCAGATATATGATTTGCAAATATTTTCCCATTCTCTGAATTGTCTTTTCGTTTAATTTATAGTATCTGTTGAAGCATACAATTTTTAATTTTTATAAAATATAATTTACCTATTTTTTTGTTTATGCTTTAGGCATTATATGTAAGAATCCTTTACCAAATCAAATGTTATGAAGATTTACTCATATGTTTTTCTTCTAAAAGTTTCATAATTTTAGTTCTTACATTTAGGACTATAATCCACTTTGAGTTAATTATATAGATGATATAAAACATAGGTCCTGCCTTATGCAATATGTTGGTGTACAATTCTTCAATAATATTCTCTTATGCTGCCTTTTATTTTTATAAAATCAGCAGAACATTTTATTTCTTTTTTTTTCTTTTCTGTTTTTAGTAATTTGAGTCCTCTCTCTCTCTCTCTCTCTCTCTCTCTCTTTCTCTTTCTCTCTCGTTTTTCTTGGTGGTTCTAGCTATAAGCTTTTCAATTTTGTTGATTTTTCAAAGCACTATCTTTTAGTTTCATTGATTTGTCTCAATCATTTCTCTATTCTCTAGTTCATCAATTTCTACTTGAATCTTTACTTCCTTACTTCTCCTTGCTTTAAGATTTAGCTTGCTCTTTTATTTTCCCACTGTTTTAGAGTGGAGGGCTAGTTTACTGATTTACATTCTTTATTTTTTCGTAAATTGACATTTATAGCTAAAAATTTCCATCTAAGCAATGCTTTATCTGTATTGCATCAATTTTAGTGCATTGTGTCTGTATTTTATTCATATCAATGTATTTTATGATTTCCCTTCTGATTTCTTTATTGGCTCATTGGTTATTTAGGAGTTTGTTGAGTAACTTCCATATAGTTGTGAGGTTTCTTAAATCTTTAATGGCTATTGAATTCAAATTTCATTCCATTTTAATCAGAGAACATACTTTGTATTATTTTTATCCTTTTAAAATTGAGATTTGCTTTATCATTTAACTTATGGTATATCCTGGAAAAATGTCCCATTTCTGTGTCACCTTAAACAGTAAAAAATTCACTCAATATCTTATAAATTAAATCATATGTAATTTAAAACATTATCCACTGAAATATAATTTGCGTTAGAGACTTTGGTATTAATCTCAGGCTGTGTTTACTCAAATATAAGGGAAAATTATCTGTGCAAGCATCTTTCACTTTAAATCACTGTACAACTTAACACTTGATGTAATTCAATGAAATCACAATTCTGCTAGCTATGATTGAAGAAACCTCAACTACAAGTGAGTATTTAAACACAGAGTTCTCAGTGTATAACAAGTAAAAACGATAAGATGAAACCAGTTCTTAACCATGAATATTCCAAGATAAATTAGCCTCTATTGATCATTTAAGATGTACAAATTAGTATGATATAAATAAACAATGTGTTTGAAATTTAAGAAAAAATTCTGTCCAAGAATTTGCCTGAAATGGGGATGACTTTGAATTTGGGCATTTTGTAAATTAATCTGGAAATATGTAATAATCATATCTTTAAATGGTAGCAAATTATAATCAGTATTAAAAAGTGTGGTTAATAATAATGAGGCAATATCCAAATGCATTTTAAAATCTTATGCTTTGCATTGCTTCCATTAATGTATCTGGTCCCCTTTGACGTCTTCAACAACTACTGTGCAGTTTCTCACTTCACTCCAATCCCAATGGCCACTTTGCTATTTGAGGAGCTCTCCCACTTTTGCACTGAGTGTTCCCTCTCCCAGAAAAGCTCAGCTATCCACATGGTGAATTTCCTTACTTCCTTCAAACTTTTGCTTAAATGCCACCTTGTCAAAGAGGTGCACGAGGGCTGTCCAGAAAAATCCAGCCATATTACATAGCTGGCTATTTTCTGGACAGCCCTTAATTATGCATTAATAACTCTATTTACAATTTCAACCTGCCACCATATGTCTTCTTGCCCCTGGCACTCTTGATTCCTTCACTCATATAAATTATTTTATTTGTATAGCATTTATGATTTTCTAACAGACTGGATGATTCACTGACTTATTATGTGCATTCTTGGTCTCCCTCCCCTTGCTAGAATGTACATCCTAACAAAGCAGGAATTTTGGCTGTTTTTTTTCTTTTTAATATCAGAAGTGTCCAGAAGAGAGTTCGACTTATTTTTGAAAGAAATATTTACTGAGCACTTGCTATGTGTTAACCATTTTAATAATCATATTACCACATTATATGTAAAAACTTACATGCATATGTTTCCTATTCTTGTGGAATTTATTTTTGAGTGAGGACATCAATCAACATTTATCCAGAACAAATTGTAAATTGAGATATGTGTGTTTGCTGAAGGACATAAACAGTACTATGAAAATAAAAAAAAGGAACAACTTCTGTATTTGGAGGTAGAGTGCATTGGTTAGGCAAGTTTTTGTTCAAATATCAGAAAATTATTCTTGAACTAAGATATAAAACATAAGTAGGAGTTAACAATGAAAAGAGATTTTCCTGGGAAAGAGCATGTGCAAATGTTCTGTAGGCAGCAAGCACAAAGAGAGAGAAGTATGTGGAGTAGCAGGAAGGTAGAAAGAACACGGTCAGACAAGCCCTTGTGGACTTTGTGATGGCTTTTGTCATTATCCAAGATAAATGAAAAGTCATTGACATTTGGGGTTTTTTTTTTTTTGGAGGTGGGGAGGCATAAGCGGTATGATAATAATTATGGTATGGTGAGGTATGGTATGACATACTTTGGCTACTATCTAAGGAGTCATGAGCTCTTTTGATCAGTTGGCATCATTTCAGAGTTTCTATTGACATAAATTAAAATGAACAATTGTATTTTTCTATTGTTAGGAGTATTTCATGGTAAAAATACAATGTGTCTTTAGTGTGAATCTACCATTAGGTAATTTTAAAATTCTAAATTTTATTTTATAAGGCCAGAAAAACATAAGTAATGAAAATCTGGAACTCTAAATTCTTATGTGACAACTTTAACCTATAAGAAAAGCTTAAATAAGAGATAAATTTTTTATGTTTCTGACTATATATATATATATATATATGTGCATAAATATAAATATATATGTAAAATTTAAAAGAATATGCATCTCAAATTATTTGTTAAATATATATATAAGTATTGGTTTCCAACTCATTACATATTTCGGTTGCTTCTTGGACTTTAATGAGACTAATGAGACTTTAATTAGACTAATAGTTTCAAATCCATAAATAAAACTTCTTAGTAACTTTAGTTCAATTAAAAAGGAGAAAAAGTTGAAATAAAATGTTGTCACTAGGATAGTAAGAAGTTTTCTTTCGCCCCTTCTCAGTATAAATGGTCTTTTGATCATCTTCTTGTACATGTAGGTTATATAGAGGGCTGTGAAAAATAGGCATGCTCCAACTGGGCATTGTATGAGCTGGAGGTCCTCATGATGCAATAATGCCACAGGCTTTTCCTATCAGAGAGAATCTTAATAAACACATGGGATTACTCAATTTTATTTAATTTAAAATTTTCTTACAGAATTTTAAAATTTTTATTTACAACTCAATATCATGAATAGGTAGTACGTGTGTGTCTATGTGTATGTGTATGTGATTGTGTGTGTATGTGTGTGTAATCCAGTGTGCACTGTTTAACTAATTCTTATAATTTTAGGATGTCGTGATTATTTTGAATCCAAGGTATGTTCATATTTGAAAAGTAAGAATAGTTTGGGTTTTATGTGGGGGAAGATATACGTCACATCATCATAAAGGATGTCCAGTAGATTAGTATATGAATCACAGACTATTTTTTGCATCTTAAAGGAAATCTTTGCAGAACTAGCTTTGTATAAAAAACTATTTTGTAATTATATTGCTTTAACTATCCTTTTTGGGTTATTTAATGCTAATTATATTTTGTGGATTATTATCACATATAACTATATGTGATACTACTGTGTTTCCGGAGATACTACTGTGATAACTCAGCAGGAGTAGCACAGAGATATCTTCTGTTTTCACTTTATATATTTTGGTTGTCTGAATTTTTATTTCCCAAATAGAAATACTATTGATATTAAATTATATTCTTTTTTAAGTTTCAGTCATTGGAAATAAAATATCTGCCCTCATTCTGTGCCCATTCCTCTAAAAGTCCCACCTTTTTTATCTTACAAACCTATTGTTTATTGGTCCTTTAGATAGGGGACCTGATACACAGGAGAAAGCTTTGGATTTTTTGAACCCCTGGACATGTTCAAATCGAGTTAGGGGAGAAAGAAGGCCCTCCTTTTGTACCTTTAGTTTTTTATTATTCTTCCACTGTTGTTTAGGATTTGGTCATAACAATCTCACTGCAAATCTGTCGTTTTTAAAATATGGCATGTTAAATAGGTTAAACATGTCTTAAGAGGCTTATACTTGCATTGACATGGTACTTCCATAATCATGATGATAATGTGAAAGAGGGCTGAAGTCCTCTAAAGCAAATCACAGCAAGAGAAAACTTTAATTGCCTCTTCTCCCCAAAACAAACAAAAAAGTATTCCTTAACCTTAGATGCGGATATAAACACTAGAGCATTTTATCTGTTTGCTGGCTCAAGCAGGCTAGACTTTTACATGGAAGCAATCATGTGTGAAGGTGATGATGGTGTGGGCCATGGTGATGTGGGCCAGTGGTAACATGAGGGACAAGGACGGAAGTAGGAACCAGCAGACCTAGATTTGAGTCCTTAATGGTTATTTTTAGCTGTGTAACTATACTTAGGTCATGAAATTTTCTATTTCTTCATCCATGAAATAGGAATAATAAGACCTCACAGAGGAATCTTAGTAACATTTATGAAAATATATTGTGGAATTAAAAATCTCAAACATTTATAAGCCTTTATTTTTTTACAGTAGTTTAAGAATATAAGTAACACTGGCATTTACTAATTTTTATTTGGCCAATATCCCTGGTCTTGAGAATTTTTAGATGCACCAAGAAATGTGTTTTTTATAGTGATTGCAAAAGTCTATGATTATTTATGTATTTATTCTTTCCCAGTTTTGTTGAGATTTAATTGACATATAACATTATGTAAGTTTAAGGTGTAAAGGTCATAATCTGATACACATAGGTGTTGCAAAATATCTATCATAATGTTAGTTGACAAAGAGGTTGTGAGTATTTAAATTAAACTTAATAGTAAAAGGTCCTTCTTTATTGGGTAAGACTATACTGGCTTTGAAATTAAAATATTGATTCAATCTTGGTCCCAGTGGTAAAGTACACGATGGGCAAAATTCAGACACATCTGTAGGTAAATAAATTATCTGGTCTCCCTATAGTTCAACAAATACCTGAGTGCATATACCTTTAATTAAAAAATGATTTAAGGGGGGGAAGCTAAATATAAGGTGATGGAAAGAGAAGTCACATTAGGTGGTGAACTTATTATACATCAAGTTGACAATGCACTGTAGAATTGTGTGCCTGCAACCTACGTAATCCTTGCTAACAGATGTCACCCCAATAAGTCTAACAATAAAAATGAATTAAAAAAAAAAAAAGAAAAAAAAAAGAAATGAAGTTAGGAGAGAGCAAAAAAAAAATGATTTAAATGCTTGACATTCTAAATATTATTAACAGAGCTCTAAAGTTTGCTCCTTTTTGTTAACTAAATATTTCTTATGAGGCAGGTAAACTCTATTATTTTATAATAAATTTACAGTAAAAAATAATTTTTTGACAGTTTGGAAATTGATAAAATATAAGCATATCATCTTAATATTGTGGTTCTCATTAATATTATGTGCTCCATCAACCATGCCAGATAATTTTATTGATATTATTTCATTTATCATGAAAATTATCATAGTATACTTGTGACTGTCTTTTAATAAAATTTTTTATTTATTCACAAAAAAGTCATTATATCATAGTTTGTCCAATTTCTATTCAATTATAATGAATGAAAGTAAGATGTCATTTTAAGATTCCAATTAACTTGCAATATTGCTAAATTTTTTTCGGACATTTATATACTTTTTCATCGGTTTTATCAAATATGGTACACTGGCTTTTGTTTTGAGCTCACTTCTTAATTTTCCTAGGCTTACACATATAAACATACACATCACATATAAATAAATAAAGTATTTAATATAAATATACAAATAAATAAATACAATATAAATACACACATGAACATATACACTTCTTATTTTTATGATTCTGTATATCTTTAAGAAGATTTTCTTTGAGTAAAATTCTAGTAATATAAGAAAGGTAATCTTTTTAATAAGCTCTAAAAATCATTTTACTTTATTATGAGTGCGTGTGTCACTAAGAAATGTCTAAAACTTTTATTAATTAATCTACTTGATCAGTATTCCTAATTGCTATAAATATCTATGGATAATGTACTTTTTACAAAAAGTAAATATAATGGAATTTTCTAATACTGAGACAAAATGATATTGTGAATAAGTGTTGGTAAAGATAAGGTACCTGATGATAATGCATACTCATAAACTAGCTCCATGTAAAAATGAAAATAGTGTATACATGGTCTAAATTAATTTTAACTTAATTCATCAACTTTCAACCCAAGAAAAGTAATACATCTGATGTATGTTCAGCACTGCTAGTATTTCAGAAAATAGTAAATTGCCTTAGTCCTGAAAAGAAGGATTTGCCATGGAGGGTTAGGAAATCTAAGCCTTGTTAAATTTATGTGCTTAAATGGTAGAAGTAACATTTTATGTGATCATAAAACCCAGGACAGCATTTAAAAAAATAAAGCACACTTTTCAATTATGCTATGGCAACATACTTCCAATTTAAAATTAAATTGTACAGAATGTGGACGTCATCATGGCAAATAATTACAGGAACTATATCATACACCAGCATACACTATAATAAACTGTCCTGACTATTTTGTCTCAGTCATATCATTTTAAACTGCTTAGTTTCAAAAATAATAATGAGTGTGTTTACAGTGTCAACTTTAGCCATAGGTTGGGAAAAACTTATTTTGACATTGGATCATATGAAAAGTGACAAAATTAATGGGATAAGCAATAGAAAGTGGCATTGAGGGTTCAATATTAGTGTACTGTATACATGGCTGTCAAAAGAAACTAACAAAATAGTAGGCTGCAGAACTGAAGTGGTAAATACAATGAAAAAAGTGATGAACTTATTTGTCTAGGCACCAATCAGACCCCATCTGATGTACAATGCGGAGCTCTGGGAATCACTATTCAAAAAGAACAATGATGAGTTCAAGTGATTTTTAAATTAAATGCTGCTAAAACCTAGCAGTATGAGTGATAGTCAAAGAAACTGTGGATGTTTAATATGTAAAATGAAATAGTTAGGAAAATATTTGTCTTTACCTATTTTAAGAGATATTATATAGTAGAAGGGTTAGATTTATTTTGGCTTCCTGAACCAATATCATCACCTAAATATATGGGTGGGTAAAGTGTCCTGCAAAAGAAATATGAAAATAAAAACAATAACTGACAGGACTGCCAACTCTGAGGAAAATAATTTCATAATGTATCACTCATATTCTTTTCTTCAAGAAACCTTGTGTGCAACTTAAAATGGCAGAAAATGAAAAGTATCATCATCAGGAAAGTTTGTAAAGTAAGTTTTCAAAAGATGAAGGAATTTGATAAAGAATATTTTGAAATATACTAAATGTGACAATGAAGGCATAATTAGTAAAGAGATTGAAGTAATACACAAACTTGCACAAATTTTATTCAATGACATCAACATGTAGGTTAAAAATATTATTATTTGTAATCAAATTATTTACAAGTTTAATTTAAAACAGAATATAGTCATATTCAAACTGCAGAATAAGTATGGTCTTGTCTGATCCTAGAAAGCTGGGACGCAAAGCCCTCATAGGCAAACAGAATTAACTACACAAAGGTCAAGGGCTAAATGCGGAAACAAGAATAGAAGACTTCTTACCAAAGAAAATATGTAAGAAAGCATGGGTGGCAGCTTCAAATTCACTTGCCAACAGTCATTTTCAATTAAAGATCAAACATGGCCATCCAAGCAGAGTTCTGCCCTCAGCAGCAGAGGTATGAACGCCAGCTCCTATGGCTAATAGGACTGATGGCAAAATTACCCTAGTCAGAAAGAGGAATGTGGTCAAAATGGATTTGAAAAACAAAATGATGCTTTGACCTACTCAAAACACAATACTTATATATTTTACCAAGAGACATTTCAAGAAATACAGACTAGACAAAAATGCTGACAACAAAAAGTTTTTTTTTTTTTTTTTCAGGTTCCAGAAGTCAAGAGGGGAACTTGGCTATGAGGCGAAACAGTATTATATGGTAGAAGACAGATGGGCCAAATTAAGTAAGTGGCTGTTAATAAAAGCAAAGAAATCAGCCTGAAAGCAAGCAAACAAACCCAGCTGAGCCTGTTTGAAAAGAAATAGAACACCTGAGGTGGATCCCTCACTATAAGAAAAACAGCTGAAAGGACCACGCCATAGAACCTGGACAATTCAAAGCCAAGGAAAGACAGTGTTTGAGGTCCTAAATCAGTGAAAAACATCAACAACCACAAATGACTCAGTCATCAGAGGTGACTCTAAAGCTTAGAGAACCAGGAATAAATAAGCTTCCCCCACCAGGAGACGGGATTCTTGGACTTCCAGAATTACAAGGCAGGGAGAGCACAGTTCCATTTGGCACAGAACGAGAACTGTTGTGGGAACTTACAAGGATGGAGAAAGACAGAGAGAACAGGAATTGGGCATTTACCCTTCAGTCACTCACTCAGTATTCAGTGAGGGTCAGTTAGAGTCACTGTTCATGATGGTAATTATGCAGAAGACAATAAAACTGACAGAAACCTCTGCTTTTACTGGACTTAACATTCTATTGAAAGGGACAGAAAATAAGCAAGATAAATGAGTGAAATAATTTTAAGTTAGAGAGGATCTTAAAAGAAAAAATAAAACAGGCAGGGAAGGAGGATATAAAGTCCTTGGTTTAGGGATGGAAATACAGTGGCAAAAACAGAAGTAAGTTTTCAATGAAAAGCGAGGGAGAAGCCATATGGACATATGGGAATCTGATCTCAACATATTCAAGTTAAATACAGAGTTCAAGGTCATGATAAGAGAGAAGGGCAATGGAAGCTGTGACAATACAGCTACAGCCTTGGGGTACTAGTAACAAGAGTAAACATTTTACGTGCATGAGCTAAACCTCAAGGCAAAGATGGAAATTGTCAGGTCAGGAGACTAAGGGTGGCAACATGACAGGTCTTAATTATACAATGAGGCAGGGGAGGTTCCATTTTCACTCTATAATGAAACAGCACTGTGCACGGGGGATTTTCTCTAAGAATATGGGAGGACTAGCATCTCCATTAATTCTCTGATGAGAAATGTGTCACAAAGAAGTTTCAATTGACAAGTTACAGACTCCAGGAACCGCCAAAATAAAAGTGCCCTGCACAGGCCAGAAGCAAGAGAAGTCTTTAGTTTTTCCTTCAAGCTTCTTGAATGTTCCTTACTGCAAATGGCCGTTGAACTCCGCTTTGCCCCATGGGCAGACCTACTTATACTATGTGTTATTACAGTTTATATTAATTTGCCTGGGATAACTGCTGTACGTCTGGGAGATTTGCTTGTGTTTTTGAAAATTTGTGGGTGGGTCTGGTACTGGAATATTTTCATGTGTTCCTAAATTCTGGATGCAACAAACAAACATAAAACAGTGACACATGAATGCTTTAGTGTTAAAATCATTATGTAGAATGTACTAGAAGACAACAAAAAAATTGATCTACTTGTTGGTCAGTGTACTATCTACCTCAAACTGAGCATTATAAAATTTAGAGGCAAGAAATGCTAGCCTTTGCTGTTGTTAGAATTTAATTTGCATAGCCAGTTTCATTTTCAACTTCAATTTCTTTCAAGGGGGAATAAATTAATAATAGAGATAGCCTCATCTTTTAATTTGGAGAATTTTCTGTAGCTGATGGATGCATGCTCTCGTGTGCTTTGCTACTGTGAAATTTCTCATGTCTTACATGAGAAGTACATTAAGGGTCTGGGCATAATGTGACATAGAACAACAGATGAGTTTTCGGTCCAGGGTAGGAAGTGTTCTTGGAGATGATTAAAGTAATGCACTGTTATGACCTATTTCAAAGCATCTGAGGGCAAGCTACTCGCTCTATGAGGAGCACTGAAGAACTGGACGAGTACAGATGTGGACAGGTGTTCCCCAATAAAAGCCATTGCTCTCTTGTGTGTGTATGTGGGGGTGGGGTGGGAATAAGGGCCATATTTTTAATATGATGATCTTACAACATCCTTCAAAGATGTAACAATCTTCTACCTATGTATGCAGCAATAACCAGGAACATGTAAGAAAAAGTAAGTGAAAAAATGGAAAAGCTTACACCTGGCAGTCTTCTAATTTCTGAAGAACTCCATGAGTTGTTTGAAATCAGAAAAGTAAAGGTGATTAAACTGCTGCTGAATATATCATCAAAATCATAGATTGTTCCATACATTCCATGGCTGTGTTAATTCTTCCCAATATCAGTATGAATACCCAGATAGCCAAGATTGATTTCACAGCTGTTAAAACAAGCTTTACATGTATGGGAATTAACAATGGTGAGAGAAGGGTTGTGGTAGGGTTGGAGATATTTTGTTTAAAAGTAATAAAACTGATGTAAAGCATAGCGTAGGAAATACAGCCAATAATACTATAATAACTGTCAACAGATGGATACTATATTTATCAAGGTGATCACTTCATAAGGTATCACTATGTTGTACACTTGAAATTAAAATAATATTGTATATCAACTGTAACTTAAAAATAAATTTAAAAAAATAAACAGAAAAAATCCAGGAAAAGTAAAATAAACAGAAGGCCATTTACATGAGTGGCCAATCGGGGATCACTCAGATTTTGATGGTTAATGTTTATTACTGTATAAATGTGTTTTTACATCAAATGATGAGTATTGGAGGAGGAAAAAAGGACATATTAGTGTTCTATTAACTCTTGATCTACAATGTATTTTTTACAACCTTAACAAAAATTGCCTTGCAGAGTGGTCAAAATGTTTTGATATTTCTTATTTCTATTAATAACAAAATAAACATTTGACAACAGAAACTAAAATTCAGCTGTATAAAATTACTCTCTTTTTAAAAAATCAAAAGCATAGTGAGTTAAAGAATAGAAAAACACAGGAATTTAGGTTTCATTTTAAAACAAATATTTCCTCTTAGGCCAAGACATTGGGCTTTGAAAACACAAGGAATCAAATTAGAATGTTTACGTTACGTGCAATTGCATTGGTGGTGACATCTGGACTTCTGTTCTCAGTGCAATTCAAGCAGATAGCATTAAATGGGAACTGAAATACAGCCCGAGAAGATGCCAAGATTCATTAGAAAGGAATTGGAAGGTCTTTGTACAATTAACTACAGAGCTGCTGGCATTTCTCTGGTTTTGTCTAGGGGAGGAGTAACCCTGGGAGGCTATGACTTTCTCTGCTTGGCGCTATGCAATAGGTACAGTCTTTATGAGAGACTTAAATATTCACTTAAGCGCACTACTTATAGAACTTTCCACAACCGAATAGCCCAATGACCTACTGAAAACTAGCTTTCCAAATTCTACATGTTATTAGGTGAGATACCTAGATATAGATCAGCTCTTAGAGAATAAATTTTAGATTATTTCACACATACATACACACACAGATGTAATCTCACCAACAGGCCTCAGTTATTACAATAAAGAAGGCACAATTGTATCTACCATGAGGGGCACAACGATGACGCTATGTCACACTTTATGTCATTAATTTATATTGAGTTTACAGTTAAAATTTCATCTGGCAAAGGAACCCTATGAAGTTCTAGCTTTATCGGCACTTACCAATTTACCAAACATTAAGGATTATAAATGTGAGGAAAATTATTAAGCAATGACCTTGAAGGAACAGTATTACAACATCAAAAAAGTTTAAACTGGGGGTTCCCTGGTGGTGTAGTGGCGAGGCTTTGGCGTGGCTTGGGTTCAATTCCCAGCCAGGGAACTACCCCTCCACCCCCAAAAAAGTTTAAACTTCATTAAAATAAAATTAGAAAGGAAAATTATTTTATTAAAGCTGCCTCTAGGCTGGCAGTTCCCAAATCTGGCCTGTGCATTTGAACTGCTTAAGGCACTGTTTAAAATATTTTAGTCAGAGGCTCACACATAGTTTCTGAGTCAGTAGGTGACTTTTATCAGAATTCCAGCAATGTACAGAAATCACTGCTAGATGACTTTCATTGAAAATGACAAATAGTTATTTTCATCTACTTTCTGCCATTAATAAAGTCAATATTCAAAGTTGTATATCACAAATAATATGATATTGCACTAATTAAGCGGAGTTAGCAACCATAAAAATGTGCCAGAGTAGTGAGAAATTGATCCTTTTGATAAAAATTGTTAATTTTGCTTATGATTTATTTAAAATTTTAATTAAATAAATACTACATGGTTGTTTCTGGAAAACAGAAATAAAAGCAAAAAAGCCCAAATAATCACCCATTATCAAAATGTACCGTGATTGCCACTGCCATGAAAGTTTCCTTTTTGATGTTTGAATATATGTATATTTTAAATCAGATCATTAGACCATATTCTAGCAAGGTTTTTATGTAGCAACATATGAACATTTCACATGTTGTCAGATAAGCTCATAACATTATATTTTCAAAATTTATTTTTACCCATGCTCTAGTACTCATTTCTTATTATTTAAAAAAAATAGAAGAAAAATATTTAAGTGTGGATCTTTGATTTTGTCTTTGAGATAATTTTTCCTTACATCTTTTAAATTAATATATTTTCAGGAATGAACTTCAAGGTTAAGTACACACACACACACACACACACACACACACAGATACACACAATTGTATACTGCATTTTCTTACCAGTAAAAATTAGGCCAGGTAGAATTTCCAGGCCAATCTTTTTATCCAACTGGGAAATAGAAGTCACAAAAGAGAGAGAAAGCCTAGAAAGATGGTGAGGAGGGGTGTGAGATGGGACCAAACACCTTTCAAAAGCGGTACACCAGCAGATTCTGTCCTCATTTCCCAGGGACTACCAAGAGCATGACTGAGTGAGCCAAGAAGATCCAATGCTGCCCATTTATGGGTTCCTATGGAAGGAATAGCTTTGACATTGTTAATATTGCTACTTCATTAAATATAGCTGTGATTACAATATACGTAGTATTCCAAAGAACATAGGAAAAAATGAAACAGTCAAGGTGCCATTTAAGAACAAAGGTAATTATGATTCTCATGTGAAAGCTATCACAGAAACTTCTTCCTTCTCTGCACAGAGCTAGACGATAGAATCAAATGGACGAAAAGGTAGGGACTGGCTCCAGTAATGAAGCTTGCGGTTATTACAAGTACATCATTCAAGAATAGGGGAAGCACTACCTGCAATAATGCCTCTGGATAATGTCTGTGATAGAGTCAGTTACTGGATGTTCAACTCTGGCTCCAAAACAATTCTAATTTTTAGGAGAAGGAACAGGTAAGATCTGGTCTATATGTCACATTCAATAGTGATAATAGAGATCATAGTTAACAAAGATTAAATGAGAACCCTACTTAAAGCAAAATCAGATTAAACTACACTCCAAAACAATATTGACTGATTTAAAAGCAGAGTATCCTCTAGAAGGTTTCCATGTGCAAAGACAAAACAATTAGGTCATAGAATATCAAGTTCTCCAGACTGTATGTCATTACTAAGATTTATTTTTATTCATACAAGGGGCCGTCTGAAAAAATTCCAGCCATAAATATTTCTATTTTTTATATTACATGACTGGATACTTTCTAAACAATCTACACACACACACACACACACACACTCATTTGGCACTTGTTAAAGAGGTTCTGTTTGTATGATTTCCTGAATACAAAATCAATGTCTTTATGACTAAAAGCTTTTCGCTCAGAGAAACCATAGCATTTAAAATCATTAACAACTATGATGCAGAATGTAGCATTTCAATGGTTTTTTGCAGCCCATTTGCTCCCCACCTCACCTCCACTCAACACCCTACCAAAGAGAGAATTCAGTTTTTTAAGATGGGTCACTTAGTTTAAAGTAACATGTTTCTAATTTATTTCCTTAATTTAATCCATGTTTAGGAGACTTCCCTACATTCCTAGGAGAGAAGAGACTGAAGACTTAAGGCAGAAAACTTGCGTTTTTTAATTACAGTTGGAGAACCTATAAAAGTAACAGTCCATCCTCAAAGATCGGTCAAATATGTTATTAAGGGCTTAATCTACTTTCAGAATACTGGTTGGGCAAGTCATCATTTACTTAGAAATGATATAATTATACCCTTATTCTATCAATTGTCTAAACTCAGAGTAAATCAAATGTATAGAAGCACTCTCTTCGGTTACACAATAATTTAATTTTGGGGGTATGCTCCAAAACGTATGTCTTGGTGTCATCTATTTCTTTATTTGCTAGTTTCTATTTCTTTGTCCCTAGTCTGTTCCCTCCCATTCCAAATTGCAAGCAAATTAATGAGTTAGAAGTCGAAAGGGTTTAAATTAAGACAAATTTTTATCCTTTGGGACATTCCTCTGTTTTTCACTTGTGAATTAGGACCTCCCCTCTTGTTATGACATTCAAAGTCATTTATCAGTTGAATCTAAACAACCTTCCCAACCTTGCTTCCTGGTCATCCTTCTGAAAACAACCCATTTTCTAATCAGGCCAAATTATACATTCCTCCCAGACCACATTTGGTATGCTGTATTTCCAACGAAGATGCCTTCTTGGATGTTTGCCACTTAGCCTTCTAGACACGACTAGAGGTTGAATATCCCAACCTCCTGACAACCTTCCTGATTCCACAGGACAAGAGTTAGGGTTTGGTGGGAAGACCATACATGTCCTCTGTGTTCAGAGCTGGGTGTAAGAAGTGGACAAAATGAGACATGTGGCATCCAGCACAGTGCAGATGTCAAAACACTTCCATTTCTCTACTTATTCTGCTCTAGTGGTTCCAAAGGAATCCATAGTCACCTGGATGATACACTCACCACAATGTATTATGGTTATGTGGTTGTATGTCTGGCTTTCCCTGTAGAATAATGGTGGCCTCAGTGCCTAATTCTTAGATGGGTCTCAATAAAGATTTGTTGACTTGTGTTGTATTGTGTTTCCAGAATAGAGATTATGTCTTATTCCCCAGAGCACAATGTCTAGCACTTAGTAGGAGAGCTCAAAAATGATTGTTGAGATAGTGAATGAATAAGATAAATAAAAGACTGAATACTCCTAGCAATGTATAGGGCTGAGGACAGAATAATAAGATATAAATAAATAGATAAAGAGATGACAGATAGATAGACAGGTAGATAGATACTTGTAGATAGATAGATGGATGAATGGCTTTACCATTTACTAGCTATGTGACCTTAGGCAAATTACATTAACTCTCTTATCCTCTACTTCAGCGATTCTCGACGTGTGGGTTGTGACCCCTTTGGGGGTCGAACAACCCTTTCACAGGGGTCGCCTAAGGCCATCAGAAAACACATATCAGATATTTACATTATGATTCATAACAGTAGCAAAATTACAGTTATGAAGTAGCAACGAAAATAACTTTATGGGGGTCACCACAACCTGAGGAACTGTATTAAAGGGTCGCAGCATTAGGAAGGTTGAGAAGCACTGTTCTACTTCATTATATGTAAAGTAGGAATAAAAAAATGTACTTAACTCTTAGAACTATTTATAAAATCAAATAAAACTACATAAAGTGCTTAGCATTTACCTGAAACACAAACTTATGCTTAATGAATGTTACTTATTATCATCATACAGTTTACTGAGAGGCCTCCTCCTGCACTCCTTAAATAAAGCTCTTATAAATTGTGTTTAAAGATAATGTCAAATGATTAAAGTCTTAAGAACTAATATTTATTGAATGCTTACCATGGGCCAGTCATCCATTATCTCATTTCATCTTTACTGTATTACATAATTTTAGCAATGAGGAAATAGGCTTCATGCAGTATAACAGGCCCAAGATTAATCAGAGAGAAAGAGTAAAAAGTGAGATTCTCACTTCATAATCCAGGCTCTTAGCAAATACGCAGCACTCGCCAACTTTTATGAAGATCGCCACACATTATGACCCCATTTCCTTGTCTTGATTTTGCTAGACTTTGCTTTATTATCATTTTATGTACTAACTTACTCCTCAATTGGAAATTCACTGAGGACAGACATTGTGTCATTCACCTTTATAGCTCCCTCAGCAGAAAAAACTGGAGTACACACACACACACACACACACGGAGAAGGTGACAAAATAGCAAATTGAAAGAAAGGCCAGCCCCAGAAACATTCTAACAATGAGCAAATAAAACTAGACAGTCCAAATGGAACACAAGCTCACATTCTCAGAGTTACATGTTCTCTGATATAATTTGTTGAACTTCTAAAATCTACAATTCAGTTAGTTCATCCTCCTTCAATCTTGAATTATTTTATAGTTTAGTTCCACTTTCCCTCTCTCCTAAATCCTGTAGTTAATACCACTTTCAGCTTGGCCATCTTGATTAATAGCTCTGTAATGTCTACATTCTCTGTTGGATGAAACATTTTGTTTTCCCAAGTAATTCTTTACCTCTAGATGTTGCCAACTTCAGCAGCAAGAGAATAAATAACCACCTGGAACCGCATTCTTGATGCCAGGCTATCACCATTGGAAACCATATTTTTCTATCTTCTCCCGTCACCTGTGAACTAATTGGTAGAACAGGTGGCATCTGCCCAAGCAGCTCTCCTATGCCTGCCAGAGCAGCTACTTCCTCCCTGCTCAGACAATGGATGAATTTAAACTTCCAATTCATCACCAAATAGCACTTTTCCATAAGTGATACATCATCTGGAGTTATTTTCCTGGTAATGACAATAGTACTTCACCTAAATTGGGCATGAAATAGATCTGTGCATTCGTTCAGATTAGCAGGGGACACTGACTGGCACAGCTGATAATTATAATTATAATTTTTTAACATTTGTTATGTAATAGGTGCTAAATAGAGCACTAGATCAATATTATTTTTATCTTCTAACAATAGGATAAGGAGTTCCCTGATGGTGTAGTGGCTTAAGGCTTCGGTGCTGGCACTGTCAGCGCTGCGGCCTGGGTTCGATTCCCAGTCAGGGAGCTACCTACATACCAAAAAAAAAAAAAAAAAAAAAAAAAAAAAAAAAAAAAAAAAAAAAAAAAAAAAAAAAAAAAAAAAAAAAAAAAAAAAAAAAAAAAAAAAAAAAAAAAAAAAAAAAGGATAAGGAAAATATGCCAATTTCACAAGTAAGGAAACTAGGGCTCAGAGGGATGAAGTGATGTTTAGCACCAACATAAGATGTTAATATAGTAAGTAGCAAAGCAGAGATTCCTATTCATGTGAATTTGACTGTGAGGATCTCCTCTCTCTCCTTATGCAGCTTTGTGACCTGGAGAAAATACAGCCATGCTTAATAGTGCCTAAGAAGCTCCATGTCATGGGCAAAAAACAATTATTGAACCATAATATATGTATGAGAAAATTAAATCCTTATTATTAAAACTTATTCAGGAAGAGAAAATGAAAAATATTTAATTAGAAATTTTAAAATATTATCATTTTAATCCTTTTTACCTTTTGCTAAGAAACAATGATGTATAGTTACTTTATTATCCCTTTTTCTCCCCTCATTTCTTTTTTTTTTTTTTTTAAATTCATTTTTATTGTTAGACTTATTAGGGTGACATCTGTTAGCAAGGATTGCATAGGTCTCAGGCATACAATTCTACAGTGCATTGTCAACTTGATGTATAATAAGTTCACCACCTAATGTGACTTCTCTTTCCATCACTTTATATTTAGCTTCCCACCCCCCCGCCCCCCAAAGGGTACTACAAGGATGTTTGCATAACAGACGGCATTAGAAGCTAGAGACAGAGTCTCCATTGGGATAAAGGGCACTGGAGAGATTTGGAGACAAAGCACTCATGCCCTCGGCTACTCCTCCACACACCATCCCAGAGGAGGGTAAGCAGACGTGCCAGTAGCGATGAAACCTTCGCTTTCCAATGTTGGGGTTCCTCTTCTACAACACCTATCGCAAGCGCACGCCAATGTCTGGCCTCACGGCCCCGTGCTGGGAAGACTGAGGGGTGGGGAGCTGCAACTGCGGTGTAGACAGCTCTCTGGCTGCTGCTTTCACTGTGAGTAATAAACCAGCCGTGTCTCTAACCTAGGCTCTCGTGTCTTCTGTTAGTTTATGTGTATAAAACTGGCAGGCTACATTGTCAATTTTAAGCAGGGTGATCTGAGAGAGCCTTTGCAGTTTCAGAATTAGCATCACAGGTTCTCAAAGTGGGCTCCTGGACCAGCTGCACTGTCATCACCTGGGAACTGGTAGAGAAGCACCTTCTCAGGCTTCAGCCCAAATCTACTGAATCAGCAACAAAAGGGTTATATCTCCGCAATTTATTTTTAATAGGCCATGTGGGTAATTCTGATGCAAAATACAATTTATGAACTGCTAAAATATACTTACTTCATATATGTCTAGTTATAATAGTTTCACGTGATAGTGACTTGATAATAACAGAAATTCACTTTGAAAGAACACCCCACAGATCTTTCTCTAAAACTTCTCAGATTTCTTGGAATATATCACTCCTATGTGTTTCGAGTTTTTATTAAAAACTTTTCTAAAGGAGTAGAAACTCTACATTCATGACCCTGATTTAGTTCTACTTGGAAGAGTTTCTCCTGTTCTGAATACTATATTATTAGTTGAGCCAAAACTAATACTGTGCATGAACATGTATGAAAATAAATAGCCTATTTTGTCATAGTGTCCCTAAGTAGAAATGTGTTTTGTTTTGTAAAATATAATTATTTATTTTTAAAATTCTGATTATTCATCATAAAAAAACTTAGTATATAAAAAAGAATAAATCATTAAAAACTATTCACATTTGTTCTATATTTTTCCAGAAAGTTTTTACAAAAAAAAATCACCTTATGGTAATATCAAATATCAGGTTTTAATGGCTGTATGTATTCCTCTAAATTACAATTTATTTATAACCAATCTATCCTCTACTGTATGATATAAAAGTGTATATTCTTTATACCTTTTATTGCAAGAAAATATTACTCAGTGGTCTAAGTAATTCCTTGGGATAAATTTACCTGCAAAATTATTAAAACAAATGAGAGATCAGTAAATGTTTAATTACAAATAATCAATATCTTTTCTACGTACAACCAACAAAATCCACTCTGAACATTCCAGAGAAAAATAATTTCATTTGTAACAGCAAATTTTCTTTTCCATTCATGTGATAAAGTTTTGCCCACCAGCTTATTTGCAAAAAGCACATTCTTTTGTTTCTGATAAGCTTTTTATACAAAGCACATACAAGGTCTGACAATTTCGCAAACTCATCTTAGAAAAAGTGCTACCTACCTCATTGCTGACTATCACTGCGGTCACCTTCGAAGGACTCCCCTTGGGAAGCTATGCACCAATGCCAGCATCCAGTCCATTCTTCAAAGCAATTTTGGAACTCTTTCTCTGGAATGGCCATCAGAGCTGTTGTCATAACCTTGCCAAGGTTATAATACCTTACCGAGTTGTTTATACAGTGCTGCCATTGTAAGCTCATGGTGGCAAGTTCATAAACTTAATTGTCAGATTTGGAGGATGATGACAGCTATGATGGCCGTTCCAGAAAAAGAGTTCCAAAATTACTTCGAAGGGAGGACTAGGGACTGACTTCAATGCATAACTTCCCAAGGGGAGGACTTCGAAGGTGGCCATAGTGATATTTAGCAATGAGGTATGAAGCACTTTTTCTAGGATGAGTCCACAAAATTAATTGCCTGACCTCATAGATAAATATTGCATTCTGAATCATTCTAAGAGGGTTTGTCATTTAATAGGGGAATTTAATCCACAAAGATAATAATATCTGATTTTATTCTTCCCTCTCATTTATGACTTTGTTAATAATGTTAGTACTATATCACATTCTGTTTTGTTTTGCTAAAATAGTCTAAAAAATGTCCTTAATCACTCATGCATAATAATTATTTTTCAGGATGGTTTATCTATAAATTTAAAAATACTTGAGTATCTATCGATATCACATGCAAGACAAAGCCTTAAGCAGAATTTTACTCACTGCTTTCCCCAACATCTATCCCCACCTTGCATACAAACACTCTCACAAACACATATTCCACACCTTTCCTGATTTTACAACTTAAAAAATATTCTACTTCTTCTCCAAAAGACCTTTGAAAATTTTGTATTAAACTTCATGTAATAGGTTATTATTAAACAATAATAGCTTAGACTTGATTCTGACCTCTAATATTATTACTGCTAACCACCATTTCTGCTCTGGAACTCTTACCTTCCAGAGTACGTTTAAATAAGGTAAAACATCCCTCAAGTGTCTTGTTTGTGATATAATATGTAGATGTTATATACTCTGAGTTCTGACATGTTGAAACATGTTTTCTTTTGTCATCATCCCTGAATGGTAGATTTATTATTGATCTATAAGAATTCTTTATATATGATTGCACATCACAGTCTTTGTGCTGCTCCCTTTTGAGGAAGCACCATCCACTTACAAAGTTAGGCATTCATATTAAAGGTCACTTTCTTTGCTGACCATACAATCCAAAGATATTCACTTGACTCTTGATTATTTTAGCTGCTTAACTTTCTTTGTAGCACTTAACCACTGAGTAAAATTATCTTGTCTATGTAATTGTTTATAGTTTGTTAGCTCCCATTAGAAAGAACTGGATTTCTGTTGACTGCTGGATTTCCAGCTCCCAAAACAGTAACTGCTCCATGGAAAAATGAATAAATGAATGACTGAATGAATGAATTCCAATTAGTCCAATATCAGTAGCTCAGTTAAATGGCTTCTGTTCATTTTTGTCTGAATCAAAAGGAGAGAAAAGTTTTCTTATTTTCATAGTAATTTAGGGAGTTCATATTAACATAGAAATGGAACCACCCTGTAGGCAGAAGGCCACAGCTCCTTTCATCAGGGTAAGATATCTGTCACACACTGACAGCCCACAGGTGAGAGTGGCCTCGCAAGAACTGGCTGCCACAAAACTTTTTCTTCCAGTCTCTAGTCGTTTGCCTCTCTTGGAGTAGTGAGAGCTTAGGATGGTGGTCCCAAAGACAAAAGTGCCATATCATAGGCTGCAGTGCCAGCAGATTTTGACCTGCATTGGCAATTCCAGTTTGTTCTCCAAACTGGCCAGTGTTAAATGAGGAGAAATAACAAAGCCAGGATAGAACTCTGCTTACGTACCAACCACATCTGTGCAGAGAGTGGGCACTAGTGTGGCATACATGTTCAGTTCCTGCCAGAACTCTATCAGACATCAATTATGTGAAGCAGAATGCTCTCTGGTTTCCACTCCTATTAGAGAAATGTTCCGTTTTATTGTAATGGAGTCTATTCTGAAGTATTTTATGCGAGGGAGAAAGTCAAGTGGACTTAGCGTACCCTTAGTCTTGAAAATTCTGACATATTCATAATGACATTCTTGGTGAATTGTTAGTTAGCGTTTGGTTTTGAAAGTGTTAAAGAGAAGATGACTTAAGAAAATATCAAGAAGAAAGGAAAATTCATGTGCAGTTTCTCAGGAAACATATATATATATTTTAACTATTTCCAAATTGAGAATGAAAACTTTTCTCATTCAAACACTTCTGTGGTAAGCAGTTACTGACCTTAACATATATGTTTTTTAATTTAAATTCACAAACTGCAGAGTTAAAAAGTTAGCTATGATGATATCAACTGCAATTTATAGTATAATTACATGCTGAGGATGGGCTAGTTAGTTGCTAATGATAAGGCCTATAATATCAATTCCATTAACACTGGCATGTAATATGGGCCATAATCCATTATATATTGTCATTCGTGCCAGAGGGATCATGCAGTAATTATTGTATCTGCCATATATAATGTGCTCCTGTGTATAATGTGCACTCATGCTTTTGGCTCAAACTTTCAGGGAAAAAACCTTTTGTTTTAACTTTTTAATTCAAAATTTTATTTGTTTATATTTAGGTACTTGTTTTTGTATTATAAAGAAATTTTAGCATTTCTGTTTAAACATATTAAAGTACAAGAAATTTTATGTAACAAATAATTATAAAACACAAGAACAGATACAAGGTATAAGAAATTTTATGTATAAAATTTTTTTATATAAAAAATGATTATTGTATTCCAGGGCATTATTTTGCATGCACACATCATTAGTGATTTCTAGAGTTGTACTTTTAACTCATTAGCATAAATGCAATAATTAAAACCATTTATATAGATCTAGAATTAGTATTACCCATGTATAATGCTCATCCTTATTTTCTCCTCACAAACTGGGGTGAAAAAGTGCACATTATACATGGTATATATGCATATGTATGCATGTACATACACATATATATGTGTACACTTGAGAGGTTTTAAAATTGCATTCATGTCATAAATGTACTTTCCATAGAATATGCATTAGAAAACAAAACTCACTAATTTCCAGAATGTATAAAGAGCTCCTACAACTCAACAACAAAAAACAAACTGATTCAAAAGTGGGCAAAGGACTTGAATGAGCATTTCTCCAAAGAATATACACAAATCACCAATAAGCACCTGAAAAGATGGAAAGATGATCAATATCACTAAACACCAGGGAAATACATGTAAAAATTACAATGTAATATATCTTCACAGCAATTATACTGGCTACTGTAAAAGAAGAAAAACAGAAAATACCAAGTGTTGGTAAGAATGCAAAGAAATTGGAACACTTGTGCATTGCTGGTGAAAATATAAGATGATGCAGGTGATGTAGAAAATGGTATAATGGTTTCTGAAAAAAAATTAAACAGAATTACTATAGGACCTAGCAATTCCACAACTGATTATATACCCAAAAGAAATGAAAGCAGGGACTAGGCTAGATATTTGTACACCCATGTTTATAGCAGTATTATTTACAACAGCCAAAAGGTGGAAGCAACCCAAGTGCCCATGAATAGATAAGCAAAATGTGGTCCATACATATAATAATAGAATAGAATATTATTCAGCCTTAAAAAGGAAGGGCATTCTGACACATGGATGGACCCTGAAAACATTATGCTAAGTAAAATGACCCAGTCACAAAAGGATAAATATTGCATTATTCCACTTATATGAGGTGGAACAATAGTCAAACTCATACAGAAAGTAAAATGGTTGTTACCAGGAGTCATGTACAGCTTGGAATGGGCAGTTAGTGATTAGTGGAAATAGAGTTTCAGTTTGGATAGATGAAAAAGTTCTGGAGATGGAAGGTGATCATGGTTGCAGAAGACTGTGAATGTGCTTAATGCCACAGAGCCGTACACTCAAAAATGGTAAAGATGGTCAATTTTATGTTATGTATATTTTACCACAACAAAAATGCAGATGCCTGGGTCCTACCAGTGGGAAAAACCTCAATAATTAAAAATCATAGCTCCAATAATTTTTCAAATACACTCGTTTTGATTATTCACATGGATATTGGCTGTTGGTATTATCTTACACATAGTACAATTTGACTTGAATAACAATTGCTGCCTGATTCTGGGGAAATTTTTTGAAAATGTAATTTGCTGATGACTTCCTATCACTATTGCATATTATATACACTGTTAATATTGTAGAAGCTTCTTTAAGGAAATTTATTCTAAAATTACTATCTTAGTATTTTGAATAGAACTTACAAACGTAATCATTGTTGACCTGCTGATATAATTCACCCAAAGTTCTTTCTAACATTATATATTACTCTCCTTACCTACTCCTTTCAGCTTGAACCCTATTAAATAAATGTATTCATTCATTCATTCATTCATTCAGTTAAGTCAATAAATGTTTCTGCTCCTATCATGTGCCAGGCTCTGTGGTGAGGATATACAAAAGGAAGAGACCCTGAATCCAAGAAGCTCATGATTTGGGTGTATATGTATGGGGGGGTGAGTAGGGATAGAAGAAAGTAAAGAGACAAGTAAATGTATAATGACAAGAAGGAAGAATAACAAGAAAAAACACATCCACACTGAGTCCATAAAGATATATGATACATAAACATGCACACACACACACGCACACACACACACACACACACACACACTCATACACATGGAAGTTGGACAATTAACTTCATGAACTCATCCTGAAAAAGGTGATACGTACGTTATTGCTGCATATTACTACGATCACCTTCGAAGTACTCCCCTTGGGAAGCTATGCACCGACACCAGTGCCTAGTCCACCCTTCAAAGCAATTTTAGAACTCTTTTTCTGGAATGGCCTTCACAACTGTTGACATCTCCAAAATCTGACAATTAAGTTTGTGAACATGTCATAACCTTAGCAAGCTTATGATATCTTACCGAGTTTGTACAGTGCTGCCAACATAAACGCAAGGTGGTTAGTGTGTGAACTTCATTGTTAGATTCTGGGGATGATGACATCTCTGATGGCCATTCCAGAAAAAGAGCTCCAAACCGGTTTTGAAGAGTGGACTAGATGCTGGCATAGGGGCATAGCTTCCCAAGGGGAGTACTTCAAAGGTGACCATAGTGATACTCAGCAATGATGTATGTAGCACTTTTTCTAGGATGTGTTTGCAAAATTAACTGTCGAGCTTATATATATTTTTTATTTATATACACTGTCCCAGTTGATCCTCCCAGCAATCTTCTGAGTGAAGTACTGTTGTTATTCCAACTTTATAAATGATAAAATTATGCTCAGAGAGATTCAGTAACATTCCCTATTCGTAAGAGTCGGTAATTTGAAGTATCCATCTCTAGTTCTGTTTATTCCAAAGCTGTGTTTTCAATCACTTCACAGTATTACCTATCGCCTACAATGTTAAAACAATCTTTAATAAAAACAAAACAAAAAGCCTAAAACAGAAATAAGACAGTGTGTGAAAACTGAGAGGAGAACGGGAAACTTGGCATGACTACTGTTTATTCTTCAGAGGAATCTGAGGTTTTGTTTTGGGGGAAGTTATTAAGTACAATGGTATCAATTCCATTAGTGATGCCACTTCTGAAATATCATATAGAGAGAACTACAGAAGAGGAGATGATGGCAACAACATATTGAATTTGGGAAACTGATGGATGACTGATAATGGCTTCATCAGACTGGTGGCAGATAATTGCCTAAGATGTGAATGAAGAAAGCTTACTAGCAAGAGGATTCACATGTCAGACCTCCCAAGTTCCTAGGAAAGTGGGCTACAAGTAGGGTACAAGCAGAGGGGTTGAGACAGCTTATATAAGAATCACGGAGCCCATGATTGTTTTCTTCATTAAACAATCATGCTACTGTCCTTCCAAAAATTTTTGTATAATTATAGTAGACTCTCCATTCATCGGAACTCAAGAAACTGGCACTATCAAACGAATGGCAAAATTTTTGAGATTTGCCGACTGCTTGAGTTCTGGTGAATGGAGAGTCTAATTACATTTATCCAGCATCTGCCAACCCCCATGGGTGATGGTTAACTGAGAGTTTACTGTATATTAGAAGTATATGAAAATTTAAAAAGAAGAGAGAAAAGAGTCTGTGTGTGAAGGGCGAGATGGAGAGAGAGAGAGAGAGAGAGGAAGGGGAGAGGGAGGGGAGGGACATGGGGGGGAAGAAAGAGGGAAGATGAGGACAGGGAGCAGGAGAACAACAACAACAACAACAGAGAGGAAGGGAATAAGGGACCAACAGAAGCATTGTAAAACTATTTGGCTTTAAAGTATTTTCTTGTATAGCTTTGAGACAATTAAATATTAAATGTAAAGGGTATTATAACTTACTGTGTTTTTATAATGAATTTCCCAAAGGACAGAGGAGTTAGGATAGACTACCTACTCTTAACAATTTAACTACCACTGTCTTCGCAGCCTCTTTTGGGGATTTGGGATGTTTGTTTCAAATTAAATTTGTTGATCTAAAACCTAGGATGTGAGTTTTCTACCCAAAGGCAACTTGAGTAATTTTCACGAGAATTTACTAAGTCTGTGCTCCTTATTTATGAGAAGCAGATTATGTTCTTATGTTACAGGTAAATGCTATAATAATTCTTTATGGAATGAGTGAGCTTTTTTTTTTAATTTTGCATTTGCAATAACATATCAATTTGAACTTTAAAATGCTCACAATCTGATTTTATAATTGAGTTACAAGAAATACAAATATAGAACAATCAGTAGTTTGGTGCCAGTAAGGAAAGACACTCAAATGAGTAAGTTGGAAATTTTAGTTATTATGTAGTGAGCCTTTCTTTGAGTACCAAAATATTTGGAATGTGTTACCATGCTATATGATACAGACACTGTTTGTGTCAGGTTGTCCTGGAAAGAATGCATCCCTAAAGACAAACTTAATCCAATAAAATCGAGTCTCCATGTTGTAGAGTAAACGTGTTTGAAACATTCCAGATGATTATTTTCCCCTCTGTTGGGATATCCATTGTCAGGAGGAAAACTCCTACTCCTCCTTCATGTCACTTCAAGGAAAGACTTTTTATTCTGCAAGAACCTCTCACATGCCATCTCTGACTTCTACCTTTCAAATACACCAATGCATTCAGTTGGCAACTATTTCTCCATCTATACGTACACTCACAGAGCCATCATTTAAAGCCTACTAAATACTACACAGTATTCTAGATACTTAATGTAATTTTTTAATTTATATATTATAATCCTTCAGTAAAATATTACCTTCTTTAACAGAGAAGGAAACTAAGGCTTAGAAAAGTAGCATACCCAGTCACAGAAATAAGGACCAAGAGAACCAGGCTCCAGGCCCGTGCTCTGTGCACTATAACCCACCGCTGGTCTGCACACTAGTAGCAGACTGAAAGGTTTTCTTTATGGTAGTCCCTATATACACATTAAACACCTGTCCTCCCGATTGAACACCTTAACACAAATTGATAAGTAAGGTACTATTATTATTTACATAATAATACATATATATATGTGTGTGTGTGTGTATATATATATATATGGAAACTCAGGTTTACTGAGATTTAGTAATTTGAGGAAGATTATGCATCTAACAAGTGGCCAAATGGACATGTGACCTTAGGACTGCTCTGTCCTGAACACAGATTCCTCGTTGCTGACCTCTATTGCCTTTGCTGCATGTATAAACTGCTTCTTGTTTAAATATCTACAGTCCCATAGAGGTATCCTATAGCTGTATGCTGATTTCTATTAAGTACTTAATAAATATAAATTTATTTGGAGCCGTATAAAAAGTAAATATGCCAGAAACAAAATCATGGTCAGAACTACTGTATCTAACAGCTGTTCTTTATAGCAATTCACATATTATAAGCTATAATAGTTAACCTCCAGTGACATTTTCAATTTTATAGAAGATAAATCAAGCTAGAAACCCTCAGTAAAGAGTGAAATCTCTATTTTTGTGCCGTATGTATAACTTTAAACATTTATATTTTTTCAGGAGTAGGAAAATCATAAAACCTATCAGATTGACAATAAAAATACATGGATTGCCCTATTAACAAAGAATTAAAAAAATAAAATACAGCTGGGTTCATAAACTAAAATTTAAATTTGTACCAATAGTAATAGATCTATTATTGAACCTGAAGTAAGGAAAGAAAAACGGAAACAAAACACTAAGGAGTAACTTCAATTTCTATGTGAAAAGCTAGCAGCCAACCTAATTAACAAAACACAAAGCCCCAGGCAAAGGAACTGCTATCACACTCTACCAAATAAAATGAACTTCACCTCCGAAAAGCTCCAACCAAGCTAAACTAAGTCAGTAAAGAGTAAGACATGTGAAACCAAGGCTTTTAATGATATAGAAGCCGGAAGAACAACTGTAACTGCTTCTTCATTAGCAAGTGAATTAAAAAGTAAATACCTTCCGATAATTAGGAGGTCTAAGTCATATAAATACACTTAATGCAATGTAAACTAACAAATGCATATGGAAACATTCCATAAACTATAGACCTGTACAATGACCAGTTTCCAAGTTGGGAATCAAGATATGACAACATGTGGTTTCAATTTCAATGTAGGACTTGGTTACTAGGACACTTTCTGATAGCAGGGTTCATTGAGATTGCATTTTGCTCAGCATTGTGCTTTGGGGGCTAAAGGAGAACGTTACAGCATAATCCATGCATACCGGGTCTTTAAACCTCTCAGGAAAATGAAAATAGTACACACACAAATAATACTGAATATATGGGAGAATACAAGTCAGAGCTGATTTTTGTGGGTCAGAGGTTAAAAGTTTTAAAATGCTGAGATAGATTTCAACAGCAAGAGAGAATAAGGGAATCTGCCTTGTGTTTTGCACTTTTAATGAGATCTGAAAATGGACAAGAGTACTCATGATGAGTAGGTCAGGTCTAAGAGATTAAGAGTCTGCGTGAACTAAGCTCATCATTCTAAAAGCTAGCTTCAGCCTTCTCCAAAACTTTAACCATAGAATTGAGACAGAAAGAGAACTAAAACTATTTCGGTTTAACTCATTCTTTCCTCCTTACCCCAAAGTCTTTAAGATTAGTGGAGAAGAAAAGATTATTATTATAGCCAAGGGGGCAAACATGATGTGTCAGAAAATTCAACAGCTTTGCTATCCTATGAATGATGGCAAATTCTTATAACAGAACCTTCTTATTTTTGAACAAGCTATTTAACATTTCCAAACTTCAGTTTTCTTATCTATAAGACAAGGGCAATAAGACTCCATTCATAGGTTTCTTGAAAATGAAATTTATGATAACATTTAGCTCCTTTCTCTTCATATCACTTCTCAAAGTCTAGGACCTGAATATTTGCTCTGAGATAGTATGAATGGTTGCTTAGACATGAAATAATTTTTTTTTCCTCCAAGTTTCACTTAGGGCTGTTTTGTGACCTATCCATATTTTGCAAACTAATTAAATGGCAGGATAAGAAATAAGAGGTATTTTGCCATGCTTGTTAGAATTGCTGGGCTCTGTTCTCACTTATGAAACACTTTGCTAAAAATGTCTTAGACAAGGCTTGGTTTGCCTAGAATAATTGTTCCTGTGGGCAATGATAGTCTCATTCAGAAAATACTCCTAATTTCCTTGGCTGCAATGTTTTTCTTCTTTTATACATTTTATTTTCTGTTTCATTCTCTTTTTAGCACTGTTGTGTGTGTGTGTGTGTGTGTGTGTGTGTGTGTGTGTGTGTGTGTGTTGATGGGGGGTAGTTAATTTGGTGTTATTGAAGTTAATAAACAATGAAGTTTCAATTGTCATCTTACCCAGGAACTTCCCCACCTCATTCTTCAGTTGATCTGTTTACTTTTTCAAGAAGTTTTCCCTTACTTACTTCTTTCCTCCAATTAGATTCATGTCCCCTTTATATGATTTTCTAATACCTTGAACACAACTGTAGTCTTTTGCTTCCACAGCATATGTGTTTTTATATTCTTTTGTACATGAGGCTGTAAGTTTTTTGGGAGCACAAACCATCTGCTCTTTGTGTCCTGGGTTTAGTTGCCTGGCATGTAATGATGCAGTCAGCAGATAAGAACACAACATAACTTATATATCTAGAAGCAGCAAAAATGTCACCCTTTCCTGTATCATTTAAATAATAAATATTGTGCCATATATACAAAGGAAAAGGTTTCATTCATTCTTATTTCAATGCTTCTCCAAGTCACTCTGGAATATAAGATAGCACCTCCCTGTCCCAGTTCCCTATTCATGTAAGCAATCCTCCAATCCTATGCCTACAGACCATCTGAGTACAATGAGGCACAGCTTAATGATGGGGATATATTCTGAGAAATGCATCCTTAGGTGCACTTATGCAAACCTAGGTGGTATAGCCTTCTACACACCTGGACAGTATGGTAAAGCCTATTATTGCTCCAATTAGCGCTATAAGCCTGTACAGTATGTTATAGTATGTTACAACACATGATTAAATCAAGCACAAGAGAAAATGATACAATTAAGAAATGCAGTAAACACCAGCTGTATTAGGCAGCTGCCTATGTAACAGAGCATACTGTTTTATGGCAAACTTTTTTTAATAAGTAGAAAGAGTATATTCTAAAATAACAGTAAAATATATAGTATAGTAAATGCATTATTATTATTAATTATTATTATTATGTATTCTATATGAGCGCTGTCTGGAAAAAAATCCAGTCATAAATATCTCTGTTTTTGATATTCATGACGGGATACATTCTGGACACCCCTCCTACATAATTATATGTGCTATACTGTTACATGACTGACAACAGTCACTTGGTTACACCAGCATCATTACAAACACGTGGGTAATGCATTGGGCTATGATGTTAGGATGGCTATGGCATCACTAGGTGATAGGAATATTCAGCTCCATTATAGTCTTAGGGGACAATTGCTGTATATGCAGCCCATGATTGGATGAAAGGTCATTGTGCCATGTGTGACTGTAATTCTCTTGAGTTCACTTCTTTCAAGTTCTTTTTATACTACTTAGCTCACTAAATGCACATTTACTCTGTGCTTGCATGTAAATGATTCTCCCTTTTAATTTTAGGTCTAAAGAGAAAAACAACTTAACGATTTCTGCAGCATTGAACCAAGAAAGCTTAGCTCTAAGTGAAAGGACAATTCCAATGCATTAGATTCAACCAGCCTGTTTGATAAGGAATTTTTATTCTCCTTTTGGGAAAAATTCTTCTGAATCAGTGCTCCTGGGTGTTAACTCGAGCAGAAATGTTCAGCATTATATTGCTTACAGATAAACTCTGACAAAGGCAAAAATCTTCTTAACTTCTAATTAATAAAAGTTCCTAATTTATGCATCAACCTCGCTTTTTTAGAGTGCCCACTGGGGGAATGTTGTTAATTATAGTGGCTGTTTTACTTCTGTCTGCTTTATTTAGATAATAAGCCCAAAGGCCAGGGATGCCTTTATAAGTTTCTATCTATAGCACTAAATACAATATATGTGTACATTTGTGAAATAATATTAGATTTTTTTATATCCTTTTGTAACAAAACCTTTTAAATAGTCTACAGGCTGTATTAAAGTCAAGTTCTATTTATTTTCTTCTTGAGATTCCTATATTGATTCCAACATGAGAAATTTTAGGCCATACATGTATCATTTAGAATTTTCTCTTCTTGAACATTTTTAGCAGTTCCTCACTGGTACTTAATTCTACAGGTGAATCATACATATGGTTTAGATCCAATGCCAATAATTTAATTAAAATTTTTCTAAGGTATAACTCACTAATCAGTTCTTAGGGCTTACACTTACATACAAAAAATTGAGAAGTATTTTAAAACTTGTTCAGTGTCTCACAACTAAGTTGATGAAAATCTTTATCAGTATCTAGTATCTGAGCACAGATTGACCGTGGAGTCCATTGTTTTAGCCACCACATGCTACACAAAGTTTGTACTACACTAAGTCAGCATGCTTTAATTGTGAAAAGTGGAACTGAATCATAAAATTCCTGACAAAATCTATTAAACTTAATTGTAGTAGTTTTAGTCTTAGATTTATCTATGTTTTACTTGAACACTTTGTATCACTAATCTCATATTTAATAATTTTGTGTAATAAATTCTATATAAACATATAGAATCTTATTATTATTTCTAATTTTTAATTAAAGTACAAATTCTTTTAAAGTGCAATAATGCCTTTGGAAAATCTGTGCAAGAAAAATAAAAATAATTTATTAACTAAATGTCCATAGTAACATCTTGTTATTAATGGCACAAGCATGCAACATTTGCTTTTCCATATTACTTCTTCACTTTGTTTTCTTCCTAGCTGCCTAAAGTCTATTTCAGAATGACCCATATATTCTTCTATTGAGTGCTTGAGAGGTTTTCTGTGTGTTATATTCAATTATTCAGAGAAGATTTATTGATTGGAATATTCATGGTACTTGGTATATGTACATCAGTAAACAAATTGGGAACATTTGCTACATGAAATTCACACTCTCACATCAAAAGGCAAACAAAAAACAACAGGTGTAATACATAGGTAACTTTTATAGTATGTGAAAAGGTGATATGTCCTATGGAATAAAGTAAAAATAAAGCTGTGTTCATTAATGGAAAGTGGGAGAATGGGAGTTGAGGTAAGATGGAACATTAAATAGGGTGGTCCAAGTAGGCATTATTGAGAAAGGGGTACCTGAGCAAAGAGACTGGAAGGAAGAGAGTCAGTCATGCAGCTACATGAGGGAAGTACACCCTGGCCAGTCACGGATAATTTTATTACTTAAAAATAATTGTTAAATCTTACTCTTGGAAGTAGAATCAACTGTGATGTGAGAGAATACCTGAAGTGTAAAGAACTAGAATGATAATTCAATAGCCTGAGATATTTTGTCATCTCTATCCTACAAATGAGCTCTGACTTAGAAGAATATCTGAGGTAAGAATTGAAATTCACAAGCTTTTCTCTGAATAAAAGGAGAGGTAATCAACTAGGAACTGTGATAGCAAGCAGACAATCAGCAAGCAGGTTCCTGAAATGACAGCATTTACTATTATAATAAACTGAAAAAGAGTAAGTATTAAGTTGAGCTTCACTTAAAAATGGCTAGGAGGCATGCTGCAGGAATAAACTGATAACAAAGAAGTGACTAGAACTTTCTCAATAAGACTTCCATGATGGAGAAAAATACAGTTCAGGAGAGGAGTCTGGAAGCCAGGTGGAGAACTGGTCCTATGCTGTCATGGGGCCAAGGGTAGTCATTTCAGAAGCCAGCTTCAAAATTTACAGCTTTGTGGGGACAAGAGGAAAGAGAGAAGAGGAATCTTTGTAGTCTAGAGAAAGACATATCTTTCTCGTGTAGATGTAAATGGGGCAAAGCCAAGAGTCCTGCATATAAGAATTATTTAGAAATTAAGTTTTCAAATGTCTAAGCTGTAAGTTCCAAGCAAGTTAGCATTAATGCGATTCAGAGATGGGTAAGCAGATTCTGATATCTAGAAACTATGCATGGAAGAGACTACATACTACATAACAATGCACTGCAATCTGAGAAAGGATGTCTGAGAATATAAACCAAGCAACAACTGTTCTGAGTACTTAAAAAGATTTCATGAACTTCTGTAATTTCCCAAATTGCAAATTTCTAATTTTTGTTATTCTTATTTATCAACTCATATATTACTTCCTCAAAGATGGTTTCCCAAATCCCCTACTATATAAAGTTGCCTAGAATTAAATCTTTATTTGCGTAACAGTAATTAATGGCATGTTTCTCCTGCTAAAATATAGGCTTCATAAGGGCAGGAACCAGATTTGTTGGTCTTCCTGCCCTTTGTATCCCAGCTCCTAGCCCAGTGCCTGCATAAAGGAAACATACAATAAATGTCACATAAAGGAAACATACAATAAATGAAGAAACATTGAGAAAACAGAGCCCAAGGAGTGATTATGATATAAAATATAGCCAGCTATTTGTGTTAAGGAGCATAGGAGTATGGTGAAGAGAAGAAAAAAAAGGCATCAGAAGTGGAAAGCCAGGTGAAAAAAGTCTACAGAAATAAAAAGATGTACTGAGTTCAATAATTTTAAACATCATCACTCCATAATGATTCACAGAAAGACAACATAAAAAACATTTATCTAAACAACAAATTTGTACTTCCTCCCAAAAAGTTAATCTTTGTGAATTAAATTAAAATTTATTCTCTATAATATTAAAATATTACCCATAATATGGGCATTAACATAATAATCTGAGGGAGGGTTGAGAATATAGATCCTAGAATCATATTGCTAGGGTGGTCTCCCAAGTCTGTACTTACTAAATGAGCAAGTTACTTAACTTCAATGTCCTCAGCAGCAAAATTGAGAAAGTGACTATAATTAAACTTTATAGTTGTAAAAAGATAATTATATAATATACATATATGTAAAATGCTTATAATAGTAGCTGATACATGGTAAGTGGGATATGCATTTATTATTGTTGTTGTTATCTATGTACTCATAATAATATGGATTATGACAGGCTACCATGTTACTACCTAGATATTTCACAATGAATCAAAATGCCTACTTGCAATAACAAACATTCCTGGTACTTGACAATTTTCTCTTTCTCCTGTTAGTGAGCTTTTGATATATCTTTTGAACTCTCTCTAATTATACTGATTTATAGAAGTTTCGCAATGGAAAATTTCCTCAAATTCTCTGTAGAAGTAGATAAATGAAAGTTAGAATCTTTTAGGTGTTATGCATTGAGTGTTATTTATTATGCTTATAATTACCAAATTCATTGCAATTATGCCTCTTAAATTAGTTTGGAGTTCAATTAACTAAAATAAAGTGATTTTCAAATTTAAACTAATAAAAATTAATTTATCCCTGCTACCAAATATTTAAAAATTAATAAAAATAAAAAACCTTTTAAATATGTTTTATAAATATTCAGACTATTTTTCTCTAACACTTGCATAGTGTTACATTTTTTTTAACTCTGCAGCAGAAATGAGTGAGGTAGCACAATGGTGGCACACGGTAAGCACGCTATAAATACAGATTGAATGAATGAGAGGCTGAATTGATGACATTTCATATATGATGGGCTAAAGAGCTCATAGAACAATTGCATTCCATGACTACTAAACATATTTTTAGTAATGGTACCACAGGTATTTAATATAAACACATAAGAGAAAACATGGAAGAACTGATAAAAAATATTTTTAATCTTAATTCCCTTGCTGTCTACGAGTCTGACAATTAAGTTTGAGAATTCATCCTAGAAAAAGTGCTAGATACCTCATTCCTAAATATCACTACAGTCACCTTCGAAGTACCCTCTTGGGAAACTATGCACTGGCACCAGCACCTAGTTCATCCTTCAAAGCAATTTTGGAATTCTTTTTCTGGAATGGTCTTCAGAGCTGTCGTCATATTACTGTTGATGTACTAATGTCATAAAAATGTCTTCCTTTCAATATTTCCTTTATCTTTGGGTAAATCAAAAAGACATTGGTGGCCAGATCAGGTGAGTAGGTAGGGTATTTCAGTAGTTATTTGTTTACTGGCTAAAAACTCCCTCACAGACAGTGCCATGTGAGATGGTGCACTGTTCTGATGCAAGAGCCATAAGTTGTTGGTGAAAAGTTCAGGTCATTTTCATTTAAATTTTTCACACACCCTTTTCAACAGTTCCAAATAGTAAACTTGGTTGACTGTCCAGCTGGTACAAATTCATATTGAACAATCCATCTGATATCAAAAAAAGCTTAGCAACATCATTTTGACTCTTGATTTGGACTGATGGAACATTTTTGGTTGTGGACAAATGGCTGATTTCCATTGTGCACTTCGATGCTTTGTTTCAGCGTGGTATTCATACACCCATTATTTCATCACCAGTGATAACATGACCCAAAACATCATCTTGCCTCTCCAATAGTTCTTGGAAAACTTTGATCTACATTGCTTTTGTTCCTCAGTGAGCTCCTTTGGGAACATTTTTGCACACACTTTTCTCATGCCAAGATTTTCAACTAAGATTTTCCTATTTCTCTATTGATGTGTACTTGGTCTGCTAGGCTTCTCAAAGTTAGAGGACGATTTTGACACATAATTTGACAAATTTTTGCAATGTTTTCATCAGTTCTGCTCATTACTGGCCAACCTGACATCTTTTCATCAGTGACTCTTTCACTCCTCTCAGAAAAATGTTTAATCCATTTGTACATTGCTGTTTTCTTCATGGCATTGTCCCCATAAACTTGGACTAACATGTTCCTGATTTCACTTCCACTCTTGCCAAGTTTAAAAAAAAATTGAATGTGTGTTCATTGCTCTAATTCAAGCTCCAACATTCTCATGACAGCATATAAAAACACATAATGACAATAATAAATGCCACTCAGCAAGACACTGCCACACTTTGACATGAACACAGATGTGAGACACAGATATACCAAGGTTGTGAAACCTTACTGAGTTGTTTGTACAGTGCTGCCAACGTGCATGGTGGCAAGTTCGAGAACTTAATTGTCAGACCTCATGTGACTTTTCTTCTACTAGTTAAAAATATAATGGATTACAGGGAAATCAGAAGAAGCATATTTTCTATGCCTAACTGGATCCATCATATTGATATTTTTATCTAAGTATTTTCATAAACTTTGGACTGAAAGTGTTCATTTGTTTACATATTACATGGCACTGTGTAGTCAGAGCAATAATAAAAATCCAACAGGGGCATCATAAGAAATAACTATGCACTATTTAATCTATATACTGGGTGTGAAATTACCACCAGTGCTATTTACTATGCACAGGTGCACAATACAGAAAACAAATGGCTCTTATCTCTAGTCCCATATGATGAAGTGCTATTATTACATGGCAAGTGGAGAAGATGGGAATCATGCAGGGCAAGGGTGGCACAGTTGTAGGTAGCAATCCAGTTCAGTTGCCATTCTGACTTAGTCTTATTCAGAGAACCCAGAAAACTGCACTTTTCTCCTCCTGCAATACTGCATCTTGGAGGACCACGGATGAGTTGAGGGATCTCCAAGCATGGAAGACAAGGTCAAAACCCACTGATGAAGCACGTCAGCCACAGTTCTTTACTACTACATACTCTGCCTGCACTGTTGCAGCCACATTTTGGCTATATAAAGAAGGTTATATGGCACTTGAGCTGGACACTTCCACTTCACATAGAGTTCTGGCACTGGTCTATACCCCGGCTATGATTCGATGATCAGGATCAAGCTTTTCTAAGCTGTTTGACTTGTGCTACAATTTAGTAACTATATAGATCCATGACTTTTTTCCTCATGTGGATGTCCCTACTGAGATCTCTAGTTAGTTTATTTAGGACAAGGACCTTGACTGTTACTGCCACCTCCTTTTCAGGGGTTCAGTGGTTTTTTTTTGTGGGTTTCATGTTTTTGGTATTTTCTACCAGTAATCTCTCTTCTACTCCAGTCAATCTCACCATGTGACCTCCACCCAGGCTTCCTAACCAAGTCCACACTGAGAGACACCGAAGCATGAGACACACTGAGTGGGGATGTCACTTGCCTACTTTCATATCTACTCAGGCTTTACTAGTCCCATACAAGATTTGAGAGAGTATAGGAGTAAAGATTAGTTTGTATGCCTTCCTATTTCATTGACTTGGTTATATTCATACTATTGACTTTAGATTCCCTGCTTCTCTGCTCTATACCTGTTGGGACACTTATTCATTACTTGTTGATGGACCTCTATTAGTGACATGTCCACCTGCTTATACAATTCTTCATCTGTTATCATTTGTTCCAAATGATATGATCTGCTTCCTGGCTAGACTTATCATCAAGTATGCTCTGCTCTAATAACATTTGATAGGCCATGACCAATCATAACATAACATAGAAAAAATAGACATACAGTAATTGTTTTCAAGTATTTAAATTTAATTAAAAAGTTAAAGTATAATTTTTAAGGTATCATGGCATGGAGTTACCTTTGAAAATTTACTCAGCATGGTTTCCTGTATACTGTAACAGTAAAGGATTATATTTCTTGCTCTGTTTTCTACGCCTAAAATTGAAAATAAAGGATTGAAGAGAACATATGTTTTTCAGGGCTCAGAAGTCACATTTCATGAGTAATTCTTTCACTGAATTCACTGATATTAAAAAGTCTGGAAGTTAACAAGCTCCCCAAATTGAGTTGCATGTTCTCTATTCACCCATGATTTTGTTTCTATGTATCTCTCTTGTTTCCTTTCAGAAGATCAAGTACAAATATGGGATAGAGGAGAAAGGCAGAGAGCTGAAGAATTATTAGATTTGATCCCCAAAATGATCAAACACAAAACTTTAACAGCTGTGACAGTTTAGAACATACAGAACATTGCAAATGCATGTGCAAAAACAGAACTATAAGTTGTCTTTTTCATAGAAATATTTCTCTGATTATGAGAAGGTAATACCAAAAAGGAAAGACCTAGTTAGAAAGACATATCATAGCATCCAGATAGAGCAAATGGCTCAAACACTTCCCAGAATTCCATTTATTTCAAACATCATTAAAACAACAACATTTCTCTTACAGTTTTACTATTCTTAAATTGAAGGGAAATTCAGTGCATCTCTACTGCATGACACAATAAAATTTACAAATCTTTAAAGAGAATAAGAATTATTAAGATGTGAACTATTGAACCATAAAACTGCACTGTGTCAAGCCCAATTCAAAAGCAGGAGAAATCTAAAACAATGCATTAAGCCAATTCTCAATATGAGTCTTTGCTTACACAATGTAGCACTGCTTTTCATGTAGGAAAGAACAGGTGAAGGGGAGAGTGTCAGGAGAATACACTCACAAAGGCTTTCTTGGAGAAGATATGGCGTTCCACCTTGAGGCAAAGTAAACTGGAAAGAGATAGGTCATTATTTTTCAAAAATGTCATTTTTCAATTTGCAAGTTCAGTAAGAATGGCCATCTTAAGCTACTGTATTTCAATTAAAAAAAACAGTGCATTTATCTGTCTATATAAATACATTACACTGAAGGTAACTGTTTATATTTAGGTTATGAAATGTCTCCTGTTTATTATTAATATTAAAATATTTTACAGGGCTTTTGGTTAAAATAATGTAGAAATTTTCATCTCAAGACATATCAAAGAATATTTTTGTTTGTTTTTTACAAAATTCCTAAAAGTTTAAAAACTTATAAATGCATGGTGTTTGGAACACCAAAGAAAAATAAGACTATCTTATATAGCCCTTAGTGCTTTTTTGTGCTTTCCTAAGTATAAATATATTGTCTTAAATTATTTTCTTCTATACATTCAAAATTGAACATTCAATTTATTTTAACACTTTAATAGGAATCTAATTAAACTACATGACAATGGGTGTTAAGAATGTGAAGACTAAAAAGACCAAGTAGTGCAAAGTCCACTTTGAAGTATCAAAATAGGTGAAACTAGTACATGAGAGAAACCCTACTATAGCTGCATTAATAAACCAGAATAAAGATCCCAATAGGATGCATTATTTTTACCTCTTGTAACTAGTTATCATAGAATATTATAGAAAGGTGCAAACATTTCGACTGAGTCTCAAGATTCTGACAGAAATTAAAAAAAATAAAATGTAGGGAAAGATACTCTTGAAAAGGCCAATATACTTGGGTGCACTTAGTATGCAGCATTGCAATGGACAGGATTAAATTAAGAAAGAATGAAAATTAATAAGAGATGAGACTGATTGGTCATTCATGTCCTTAAATTCCCATTTGGTTTACCTTTTTAGACTACTGGTCCCTAACCTTTTTTGAACCAGGGACAGGTTTCGTGGAAGCCAATATTTCCAGGGAATGGGAGGCATGGGTGGGGGTGGCATGGGTTCAGGATGATTCAAGTGCTTGACATATATTGTGCACTTTATTTATATTACCATTATTGCTATAATTACAGTGCAATATACCATGAAATAATTATACAACTCATTTGCCATTATAAAGTCAGCCACCAGATGCAGCTTAATTGTCACTTGCCACTCACCGATAAAGTTTTGATACGAGCCTGCAAGCACTTGATTTATTATGGTCTCTGTGAAGTTCAACCTCTCTGCTAATGTTAATCTGTATTTGCAGCCTCTCCCCAGTGCTAGCATCACTGCCTCGGCTCCACCTCAGATCATCAGGCATTAGCTTCTCATAAGGAAAGAGCACCCTAGATTCCTCTAGATCCCTCACATGTGCAGTTCTATGAGAATCTAATGCTGCTGCTGATCTGACAGGAGGTGGAGCTCAGGGGGTAATGTGAGTCATGGGGAGTGGCTGTAAATACAGATGAAGCTTCAGTCACTGGCCAGATGCTCATCCCCTGATGTGAGGCCCAGATCCTAACAAGTCACGGACCAGTATTGGTTGGTCCATGGGCCAGAGGGTTGAGGACCCTTGCTTTAGATAGTAGCCATTGAAAGCGTATGGGTAGGAAAATCATATTTGAACTTCAGAAACAGGACTTAGCAGCACTTGGAGGAACTTTCAGCACTTCCACTCCTTGATTTACATCTTTGCTTTTCTTCTTTAATTCTGAGGCCAACCCATTTACCCCTTCTCAGATCTCAGCCTTCACACTCTCAGGGGGAACTTGACCCATCATTTGTCTCCTCTACCTTCCACCTTCAAATTTGTCTTTGCCATTAACAGTTGGTGAGAATTTCATTATTAAGTATCACTTAAATTCCAGAAGAAATATTTTCAAAAATATTGTGGGAGCACAGTAGAAAGTGCTAGAGACATTACTCCCCTAAATACAGCATGCTTTGGAGGCAGTTCTCAGAAAGACACTGTGAGATACTATAAAATGCTCTTAATTCCACTGTTCGTTCTTCCCACACTTTTATAGCTGCTTGCGTCATTTTAGCTGGAGGCTAAGAAAACTGACCATAACAACTCTATATATGGAACATGATGTCTATTGGATGAGCACTGCTTTTCTTTTTAAATGCATTCAAGCCAAAGAGGTTAATTAAACCTACTTTTTAAAGGTCTGTTCGAATTAATACGTATTTTTTATTACGGCTCAATACATGATATGATCTGCTATAGTCTTGGGAGTTGTAATTTTCTTGCCCTCTTACACACACCCCCACAGTACATTATGACTTTCTTCTTAGCCAAAGCAGTAGAAGCTGAGTAGGAGGCAAATATATAAAGCCAACAGTAGACCTGTCAAAGGTAGGAACTGAGTTATCAATGTACCAAGCCCCCAACCCCAGTCTGTGTTCTACACGCACAATCAAACATTATTATTTTAATTCATTTTTGCCCTCATTTATAATGAATTAAAGGTGCCCTTGCCAAGCTTAAAAAAAAATCTATGGTGAAAAACCTAATTACAATTTTACACACACATGATGCCATAGGGGAATAACTCATATGATTAAAGAATAACTCACAATTTGCAGATATTATTTAAAGAAAGTGAAAAACTACCAAACACCATTGCTCTCCTTGTGTCTATTATGCATTATGAAATTTAATGAAAACTTTCTGGATACTAACATTAAAATAAAGTCTATAACAATTTTAATTACAGAATTTCAGAATGAGAACAGGTATTTTTGAATAAATAATGCTAGATACAATTGTTAAAAAAAAGGTTATTAACTTTGCCATCATTCGTGAAAGAAAAACATTTTTAAAAGTTATGACATCAATGGCTTTTTCTCATCTCTTAATTTGAGGATTATGCAGTTGCATATAGAAAACATCATTTTCGATATGAAAAATTGAGTTCCTCATTATTGGCAGCATTTATATTCACTATACATTTATGAGTATGACATTAATATTAATATGAGTCAGAAATAATTTTCACAAGATCAACCTGTGTCAGACAAGAAAAATTACATAAAATTATAAATATTATAATGTATCATCATGATTATTATACCAGTTACTGGGCTTCACATTCATGGTTGAAAGGCCTCAATCATTGACAAGAAGAGAAACTACAGTAAACCTACTCAGCCGCTCCAAGACTGGAGGTGGGGCTAGTTTGTCACTGACCTTTTAATTGTAAGGAAAAACAGCAAAGGTGTCTCTCACAGTACTTGAGAATTTATCTCAACTTCCAACTTAAAGCAGCTTCCATCCTACAGACCATGTTCACTTTAAAATTAAACTCTAAGGACACTAATGATTTCTAAACTTGATAATATCCATGCAGACCAAAGACAGCTTTTGATGACTCCAAGAAAAGCCAAAGCAGACCATTAGGTCATCTGGGGGAAAATACTAAACTGATTCAGTTCAATTATGAAAAATAACAATGACAATTTGGAAATTGTTACAAGAAAGGTCTGTATTTTACCACTGAATACATTCCTGGATTCTGGGTTTTGTGGAATAAAATGAGGAGGTGTCAGGGAATTAAGTGCAAATTTTGAAACAATTTTTCATGAATATTTTCTTTATGCATCAAGACCAATGTTGGTTTAAACAATTCTATTTGCCCAATATTTTTCACTCTACAATTTTAAGTAATCAAGAGCTTTTAAATTCTGAAAAGTTTGATTCAATATAGAGATCCAATAACAGAATCGGAAATTACTCAAAATTGTACATGTAATGAGTCATGCTTATGGTATCTGTAGAAGAACAGAATTTATATACAACATACCTCACTGAAATATAAGCTATATACAACAAAATTCGCCAATTGCAAATATACAACTTAAAAATATTTGTAAAATCTATGCTCTTGTATAAATATCATTCCAATCAGGATATATAATATTTTTCCACCCAGAGACTGCCTTTATGCCCATTGGTAGTCAATATTCTTACCCCACTCACAGCTCCAGGAAGCCATTGTTTTGCTTTCTGTCACTATAATTTCACCTTTTCCAAAATTTTATATTAATGGAATCATTCAATGGCTTGTGTTTGGCTTTTTTCACTTTGTAAAATGATTCTGAGATGTACCCATGTTGTGTGAATTAAGTGTTCCTTCATAAAAGCTAATAACACTCCATTGTATTCATATTTTATGGCTTGTTTATCTACTTGAAGGAATATACAGTTTTTGACTATTATAAATAACGCTGCCAAGAACATTTGAATAAAAGTTTTTGTGTAAACTTATGTGTTCATTTATGTTGGAGAGACACCTAGTACTGGGCTTGGTGGACCATTCTCAAAGTATATGCTTTACTTGAACTATAAAACAATTTTCCAAAAAAGTTCTATCTCTGTGCATTTCTATCAGTAATTTATGATATTTTTCAATTGCTCTGCATCATCACCAGTATTTGTTATTGTCAGTCTCTTTTCATTTTAGCCATCCCAGTGGTGTGAAATGATTTCATTTGTGATTTTCATTTGCATTTCTCTAATTACTAATGCTGATGAGCATCTATTCATGAGTGTATTTGCTATTCCTTTATCTTCAATGCTGAAGTATCTATTCAAACAGCCTGCACATAAAGAAAAAACATCAGGTTGTTTGTGTTATTAAATTGTAAGAGTTTATACACATACTGGATACAAATCTTTTACCATCCATGTTTTACAAATATATTCTCCCAGTCTATGGCCTGTCTTTACATTTTCTAATTAGTGTATTCTGAAAAGTAATATATTTTAAATTTTAAAAGTTCAATTTATCATTTCTTTTTACTTTATGACTTGTACATTTTCTTTCACCCAAAGTCACAAAGATATTCTTTGTTTTCTCCTACATGTTATAGGTTATAGGTCTATAAGTCATATTGAATTAGTTTTGTGGAATGTGAGGTAATGATTGAGGTTTATGTTTTTCCATGTGGATATCCAATTGTTCCAACATTGTTAAATGAAAAAACTAGCTTGTCTCTATCAAATTACTTTATTTTGTTTGTTGAAAGTCAATTCACTCTATTCATGGACTTTGTTTTTTTTTCCATTGATCTACATAAATATTTTACTTTAACACTACACTGTCTTGACTAATGTAGTATATAGTGTATTAATGTAGTTTATGATAAGACTTGAAATCAGTACTGTAAGTTCTTCAACTTTGTTTTTGTTTTAAAATTGTTTTGACACCTCCCCACCATGTTTTTTTGTTTTGTTTTGTGATCTGATGTGCATTATAGAATGAAATGGTCAATCTACTAAAATATTTAATGGGATTACATTGAAACTACAGATCATTTTGGAGACGGAAAAAAACTTAATATTGAACTTTCTTATGTATAAACAAAGGATATCTCAATTTCTTTAGGTCTTTAAATTTTTCTCTGTTATGTTTTGTAGTCTTCCACCTATATATCCTTAATATATCATGTTAAATTTATTCCTAAGTATTTAATATTTTTGACTATTATAAGTAGCATTACTTTTTAAATTTTAATTTTCAATTGTTTGTTGTTAATGTAGAGAAATACAATTGATCTTTGCATTTCCTGAGAATTTGCTGAATTCATTTATATTAGGTCTAAAACTTTTTGTTTGTTTTACTTTCTGAAAGGTTTTTTACACAGGCTATCATGTCATCTTTGATTAAGATGGCTTTACTTCTTTATTTTTAAGTCTGTATGTCTTTTATTTCTTTTTGCTTGTTTTATTGTACTGTCAAGAATTTCAAGTAGAATGTTGAATAAAAGCTATGAGAGTAGACTTCTATGCCTTGTTTTAAATTTAAGAAGAAGTATTATCTTTTATGGTTAAATCTGATGTTAACTGCAAGCTTTCCGGGGATGACCTTCATCAAGGCTGAGGAAGTTTCCTTCTATTCGCTGAGTTTTGTTACGGATTTTGTTAAATTCTTTATCTTGTTTACTGGAATAGTCATATGTTATATACTTTTTAAATTTGTTAACAGGACATTGACTTCTGAATGTTGAATTAAACCTTGCATTCTTGAAATTAAACTCACTTGACCAACCTGTATTATCTTTTTGTATGTTGCTGAATGGTATTTACTAAAATTCCATTAAGGATTTTTGAGAGATATTTGTCTGTACTTCTCTTATAATGTCTTTGTCTGGGTTTGATAGCAGGATAAAGCTGACCTCATAAAATAAGATTGGGAGTATTACATTGTTCTCTATTTTCCAGGAGAATTCCCATACTATGGGAAATACTTTTTCCCTGAATGTTTAGTAGAAGTCATCAGTGAAGGTTTAGAGTTTTTCTTGTAGGGAGATTTTTTAAACAAAGGATTCAAATCCTTAATGAATACTGGGTTTTTCCTTATTTATCTAGTTCTTCTTGAAAGAAGTTTAATATGTTTATGTTTTTCAAGGAAATTTTCCATTTCATTTTAGTTGTCAAATTTATTGGTTTAAAGATACTCATAATATTCTCTTACTATCATTTCGTGTCTGTAGGATCAGTAGTGATACCTGTTTTTACTGACATTAATTTGTGTCTTCTCTATTTTATGATCAGTCTGGTTAAAGGTTTGCCCATTTTATTAATCTTTTCAAAGAACTGCCTTTTGTTTTCTTTTCTTTTTTTCTGTTTCTATGTCATTGAATTCTTGATTTATGCTTATTATTTCCCTCCTGCTTGCTTTACATTTAATTTTCTCATCTTGCTATGGTCTCCGTAGGTAGTAGCTTAGACCATCAATGTAATACTGATTTTCTAATATAAGCAATTAATACAAAAAAATCCCTTTAATTATTGCTTACCTGCATGTTACCACTTTTGATCTATCATGATTTCATTTTCAGTTAAAAATATTTTCTAATTTCCCTTGTGATTACTTCTTTGAAATATGGATTATTCATAAGTGTCTTGTTTAATCTCCAAATATTTGCCAAATGTTCAGATACTCTTCTGTTACTGAGTTCTAGTTTAATTGCTTTGTGTTCAGAGACCATGATTTCAATCCTCTTTAATTTACTGAGACTTGTTTTATGGCCCAACATAAAAATTCCTGATGAATTTTATAGGTGTATATTCTCTGTTGAGTGGAATAATCAAACAGGTCATGTAAATGAGAATTCTGTTCAAGTCTTCTACATTCTTACTAATTTTCTATACTCATTTAACCAGTTATTAAGAGCGTACCTGTCTATATATCCTTTCAGTGCTATCAAATTTTGCTTCTTGTGATGTTGAGACTCTGTTATTAGCTCCAGACACATTTAGGATTGTTATATCTTCTTGAGGAATTGAACGCTTTATCATTATGAAATGTCTCTATATTTCCTGGTTATATTTCTTGCTCTAAAATCAACTTCTTTGACATTAATAAAGGCATTTTACCTTCCTTTTGATTAGTGCTGGTATGGTACACCACTTTCCATTCGTTTACTTTTAATGTCTCACTTAAATGCTTCACAGAACTGTCTTTTCTCCACCTTTCCACCAATGCATTCTCCCATCACATATACAAACTTTCTGCATATCAGCGAATGGAACATCATGCATTCAGTTGGTTCAGGACAGAAACTTGGAAAATACTTGATTTCTCTTTTCTTTTATCTGTCAAGTACATCCTAATGATTCTTGAGAAAATACCACAAATTAATCTACTTTTCTCCATATTTATTGCAAACTGAAAAGAGGTTAAAATATTCACTACTTTAGAGCTCCTAACCTATCTCATAGTTCCTACTCCTTTCCCCTTCCACTCCATTTCCTGCATGGTAGCAAGGGTGATCATAACATATATTGCAATTACTATCTTTTAAACCCTGTGGTCTCTCCCATTGTACCTAGAATAAAGTCCCCAAATTACCTAGAAGACTCTGTATGATTGGTGCCCTAATTTCCTCTCCAAACCCATCATCATTCCTTGTGGGCATTCCAGCTTTGGGCCACCTGGTGGTTCTGTTTCTTTATTCTCTTCATCTCTTTTGTGCTTAGGACCTCAGTTGTCTCTGACTGGAAGAAATTCACCTCAGCACTTAATATTGTTATCATTTAACCTATGACCTCATCCATGCAAAAAAAAACCCCAACTATCTTTTCATTAATTCATCTGTTCAACACATATTTGCTCAATGCATACTATATTCCAGACACTGAGCTCCATGCTGAAAATAGAATAGTAAGTCTAAAGATATTAGATCTTTGCTCTCAAGAAACATACAATTCAATGAAGTAACCTGATATCATTCATTACAAGTGCAAATATTCAATGAAAAAAGTCCCATAAAGTGAACGTAGCTCTATGAAAACCCATACTAAACTGAAAGAGGCTGAAGTTGTAAGATGGCTTCCTTGAGGAAGGTGTCTTTGACCATGATCTGAAGTGGAGTAAGAGTTAAATAGCATGTTGTGATTTCAGTAAAGATAAAAAGCATATTAATTGAAATTTTAGCTCATATGCTGTTAACAAGATGCATTATGACAATTTTGATTAGATACATCATGATTAGTAATTAGTTACAACTCTCAACTTGGCACAGTCTTGTCATATATCTAAAAACAAAATTATGAGTTTATTACTTCAAATGGAGAGAGGAATAGTTTGTGCACTTAGAGACAGAAGAGCTATGAAAAAGGAACAGCAATGAGAAAAAGCTTTTCATTTCTAATGTGTAAACTTCGTAAAATGAAAACTTATGTATATAACTGGAGAGAGTAATTTAGTGAAAATAATAAATATTTGCATTTTTAAAAATACATTTATTAGGCCTCATTTAAATATGTCAATCCAGTTCAACTCTTCTTTGGATCTGCATTTAAAACTAGATATATAATGGACCATTATAAGAGACAGGGACATTAGTGTATTTCAAATATTTTTTCTGAGCTATCACATCAAATGACCTGAGTTGGAAGTAAAAGCTTATAATCTAGTAGAGTTATAACACCGTTTGATATATTCCATTAAATTGACTGAAATAGAAGATCTTATACTTAAGTCTCATGTTCCTTTTAGCTTCTTGGCTATGCTGAGGGAAAGAATTTATGGTCATTTTTATAACTGACCACATTTCAGATTTAAAAAACAACAGCAACAGCATTTCCTTTGAATCTTCATATCAGTGCCACCTATGTATGAAAGGTACTCAGAATATGTATCTAGACAAATAAATTAATGAACAAGTGGATAAAAAAACACTTCAGTTCATGTCATACCTCAGTCTCTATGACAACTTAAGTATCAATTATTATTCTTTATGTTAGCTCTTTAATGCCATTTGCATGCCAGTTAATCAAAAGAAATGAGATAACTCAAGTTTTTGTTGGGGTGACATGAAACCTGTGAATTACCATTGATTTTTGGACCTGATTGGGTTGCTGCAGAAGTATCTCTCTGTTACTATATGAAGCAAAAGAGTCCCCTGGCTCAAATGAAAGCTGGAAGCTCTTAGACCTCAGTTTACAAAAGAATTTATAAAAAGGTTTTAGTCTAAGTTTTAAAGATGTGTCTTCACTTAAGTCATACAGGTGAACTTCAAATGACTTTCCCCAGAGGATCAATTCTAAAGGAATATAAGATGTGAGAGAAGGCAGAGGTTTTCTATCACCCTAGGGCAGGATGGGGAGAGGTGTGGAAACACAGAGACTACAACCACTAATACTACCATTTCTCACTTTCAAACGCACCTCGCTCTGAGCTTGGGTTTTATCTTAAAATTACTTTTAAATAAAATATATATTTTTTTGAGTTTTGACTTTATCCAAATTATAGAAAATATGGCAGTTGGGATACATTCCAGTGATACTCCAAATCTTTTGAAAATCAAAGGAACAATGAAAAAAGACATGAGAAATTTTAAAAGTTCAGTAGTGTTTCCATTTGACTTTGAACAATAATTAAAAATTGAACATGAATTTATATACTAGTTAATGCACTAGATGTATTGAGACTCTAATACTCTTACAAACAAATTGGTTCAAGTATCTCTCTCTTGAACAGATGGGTGGTTACCAGAGGAAAGGGGTGAGGTGTGGGTGAGATGGTAAAGCATATCAAAAGGTACAAACTTCCACTTATAAGATAATTACATCCTGGGATGTAATGATCAGCATGACGACTAGTCAATAATACTGTATTCTATATCTGAAAGTTGGTAAAAGAGATCTTAAAAGTTTTTATTATAAGAAAAAAAACTATATATGGTAACAAATGTTAACTAGACTAATTGTGGTAATCATTTCACAATATAAACTAATTTGTATCATTATGTTGTATACCTGAAATTAATATAATGTTATACATCAATTATACCTCAAGGGAAAAAAGAATCTCTCTTATGCATTATATACCAAATGCTCATAGGATGATACAATAAAACAGTGAATAGTTAATTCCTCAAAAGCATCAAAACAGTTGACTGAGCAATAATCAGTTATATTAATAGTAGCAATTTCTTATGGATGAGAATGTCTAGAGTAGAAGCAGCAATTCTTATGTGGTTGGCTCTTAAGCCATCCTAAAGAATGAGCAAGACTACTGGACAAAATGACAAAAATGTGTCAAATAATAAGGCTCATTTTTACCCCACACTACCTACCACAACACTATCCACTGTACGAGAGAAATTAAACAAGATCAGTGCTCAGTCTCCAGAAATGAAATCAATGCTTTGCACAATAAAAGTAATGAAAATTGTGGAATACGCAATTTGACAGTCAAAAAAACCAAGAAGCTGCATTATACTACTTGTTTTAGTTGGGCTTGAATGCTTGGCTTTATACATTGGTTGAAAATTCAGACTACTGGGCCTGAAGTGGGCAGTCCTCTATCTTACATGGTTCTGGTTAAGAAGGGGAACATAAGAAGACACTGTCTGAAGGAAGTAAGGCCCCTCCTTTGAGCAATGTGACTAACTCTAGGTCTGGACATCAAAGCATACACACTAAACCTGAGAATATAAGAAGAGAAATGTAAAATTTCCCATATCCTATTTTAAGTCTTCAGAATCCAACTATTTTAAATTTTTGGTGGAAAATGTATTTTAAAGCAGGCAATCATCAATGTCACAGAATTGAAATGCTATGGTGTTAGAAAAAGTGTGAACTCCACCCAACTTTTAAATTTAAAGTTCTATCAGCAATTTATCACATTTAGGTATTTAAAGTGTGTGTATTAAATATATGCCATGAATCATGTGTGACATTTTTATAGTTTAGAAATGTAAGACCATTGGCTGATTTGTACTGTTATTTAGGGCCCAAATTGATAGATCAAAATATAAACTTTCAATTTGTCACATTAGAAGCACCAAAATAAACCATAAATGCCAACTTGCCTAGAATCATTGTTAACACGTTATGGTATGTGTTTTATAATACAGGTGCCAAAGGTGCCTTCTGGTCTCCATACTCCATTTTTGGGTCCTTTGTTGTTCATTAGCATAGAAGGAGCTTATATACAATGGCTGTCCAGAAGGTATCCAGCCGTGTCATATGAAAAATAAAGACATTTATGGCTGGATTTTTTCCAGACAGCACTAGTATGTAGCATGTGACCCCATTTTTCTAACTACTGCTTATTGGGCTCAGAATGAATAACTGATTGAAGTGAGCCAATCAGATCCTCTCCAGAAACAGAATCTAGTTCACAGAGAGGGACTCAGCTTTGGAAGGCTGAAATGGAAAGTCTGTGTAAACACTGCCCCGGCTACAAAAATGTGTGGAAGGGGCAGGTCTAATGGTACACAATGATGAAGTAGATTCAAAGAAAGAACAAAAGAGGAGAGGTCCTGAGGTCCACAGATACCATCAGCTAAAGAGAGTAATGGCACCCTGGAGGCAAGGCTGAACTCCTACAGCATGCCTGCATGAAATATTTCCGCGTTTGCCACCCCAGTAAAGCCCATTTAGCTAAGCCAGCTAGACAGGGATCCTATGACATCTAATCTCTGCTCAAGCAAGGGGCAGGGTCAATAGCTAATTCATGTAAAAGGCTGGGTCAATGGTTGATTTTTATAGTTACTACTTGGGAGATATGTTTCAGGAGCTGTCAATTATGACAATTATATCAATTATGATTAATAAAGATCATTATCAGTCAGTGCAATCCTAAAAATTAATAAATATGTAAGTAAAGTGATAATCTCATAAACATCACAGAGCATTATTGACAATAGTGGAATATTTGAGTTAATCTGTTACTCTTATATTGGAGTCATCTTAATTTTTAAAAATTTATCCTTACATAGCTAAACTGAAAATCTATTTAGATGCTGTATGTCACAATGTTCCTTTTACAATATCCTTTGCCACTGGTCCTCTTTTTTTCCTATTGGCTCAATAGTTCCCTTGCTTTTGTGTGTGTTTAAATTATTGGTGGTATTAAAAACAGAGTTAAAAACTATGAAATAAAACAATGTTTTTGTCTGCTGAACTTTTTAAGATAATAGAAACTGAATACAAATCTAATCTTAATACTCTTTTTAGCAGCCATGAAAAAATTCCAAGTAGCCTGAATTCATAGGCTTTTGAATATCTGTGAAATTTTACATTTATTTTCCATTGTTAAGGCAATCCCCCCCTTTTTTTTTTTTTTTTTTGCTTTTTGGTATGTGGGTAGCTCCCTGACCGGGGATCGAACCCAGGCCGCAGCACTGACAGACAGCGCCAGCGCCGAAGCCTTGAGCCACTACACCATCAGGGAACTCCCCAAGGCAATCCCTTTTTAAACCATGATCATAAATAGTTTCTTGAAAAACGCTGTTTTTATCTTATAAATCATTTAAAAGTTTGATCAGGTATACTTTTATTAGCTAGAAACTAAGATTCATAAAGGTAGAAATTTTTTGTTAATTTTACTTCTTAATATATCTCCAGTATCCAGAAAAGTGCTAACATCATAGTACATGTCTAATAAAGTACTTCTTGAGTAAATAAATGAGTCACAGAATGTGGCAGTAGATGGGAAATAAAAAGAAGACTTTTACAATCAGTTATAACACTAGCTTGTTACATGACTTGGGTGTGTACCTAATTATTTTTTATCTTTCAATCACTTCTATTATTTTTCCTAAAATGTCTAACATTTTTCCAAAACTATGTTTGGGAGCAAGCACACCAAGATGAATAGATCATAGATGGTTCTCTCCAGGCATGCACAATGAAAGGGTATACTGATGAGTGTAATCCTTTACAAGACAAGATGTAAGTAGGACAAATGTTGAATTAATAAGATGTTAAATAAACTTACAGCAGGAAGCTTATTTCTTAATATATAGATTATGCAAGAAGACTCCCCTATGTTGTCATCAATGAATCATTTTATAGGCCAACAAAGTACTGATCGGAACATTTAAAGGGTCATTTAACAGCTGTGAATAGCCTAACATTGGTATAATAGCAGAGCCTCAAAAATATTTTTCTTGCTCAAGTATTAAAAATTTCCTTTGAGATAATGTATTATAAGCACTTGACAATTTATTTAGCACTGAGATGAGGTATCCATCCAATAGAGACAAAAATAGTGTTTTAACACACTGCAGATTACTAATTTCTTTTATAATATAAGGTATAGTTAAATGCTAAAGAGCCCTGACTTTGAACTCAGAAACTACTGGGTTTTGACTCCACCCCTATAAATAACTGACTGAGTCATTTACGAGGACCAATTTTGCATCTACATCTGAAAACTGTCTGCTGGTGTCAAGAAATACAGTCCATATAGACACTGATGCCTTTTAGAAATTCTCTACCTTTTCTGATCATATGCAATTATGAACTCATTCCATTTTCCAATTTGTATTATAGAACATAGATAATTTTATCTGACCTCATCAAACCACTAAAATTATAGTCATATTTACCATTTACTTTGAATGTACAAGTTCTGTCAATGAAAGAAACACAAATCATTGCCCAAAAAATGAAAGGAGACATGCTCTGACATAATAAATAATAGTAAGTGGGTTGTCAAGTCCAATGAAAATATTTAACTTCAGAATTCTCAAAATTAAAAGATTGAAAAAAATTTACATTTATACTCTTAAAACTCTTATACTAAAAGTTTCCACATTACACCACTGATAATAACATTCATGTGTACTATTTTTATAGAGACCTCAAAAGCTCAAAAGCACCCTTCCACAAACATTATCTCATTTAATTCCCACAACAACCCAGTAAAGTGTTTTTTGTTTTAGTTTTTGTTTTTTATTTTTAGGAAAAATAAACTAAATCTCAAGAGGCCAAAAAGCTGACTGGTCTTAAATTATAACCTGCTCTTCTTAAATTATAAGCTAAGTGGTCTTAAAGTACGACCTGACTTTCCATACAGTGTTTCTCTCACACAGATTTAGTTTTAGGGTAAATATAAAAAGCTGGAAGACAATTGTCTGCCCACTTTATTTTTATATGCCTGACAACCATTCCTATAACTTATACTGCCAGATTTTCACCATACCTAAGTAGATCTCTTTTCATAAATTTTCCAAATACTAGGGCTGTCCAGAACGAATCCAGCCACAAATGCCTCCATTTTTTCGTCATGGCTGGATACTTTCTGGACAGCCATTGTATACTGAACATTTTGGTATTCCTAGATAAAATAGACTTTTACAAAGAATATAAAAGGAAAATTTATTAGGCCATGATCTTCTTAAAATAATATTATAAAAGTAAACCTAAATAAGAGATTACATATAAAATGACTCCTTAGAAGAATCTCTCAAATGTTTAAAACAACTGGAGTTTAAATACTATTTAAGAGCTAAGGTATACTTAAATATTTCATAAATGTAATCTAGATAACTCTAGACCTGTATGAAATTCTAGGCTCTTTCCTGTCAATTCATACCAAGAATTATGAATTATTGCTATTACCCACACATTCAGGGTGAGGATATATAAATTAAATAACAAAAATGTGCAAAATGGGAAAAATATAGTTTGCTTATATAGTAAAAATAAGATTAAATAAGTACACATATTAAGTACTAATCATACATTATGCAGTTTGGAAAATAAAAAATATCATAAGTACTAAGAGCTTTTTATTTTTACAGATTTCCCAACATGACTTTAACAAATTAATGAAACAAGAAAATTGGGTTATCCATGAACACCATAGTAATATCAACAATAACTAGGTATTAATCTGATGACAGGTCATAGCAATTAAAGTTGGCCTTAAATTTTCATTAACAACCAAAATCAGCACCAAATGTTTGGTTTATTTCAGAACATTCAAAAGTAAAACAATTTTTCTTCTCGGGAACTGCCTGGGATACGTGAGAAGTATGCAGTCAGACACTTGGCTTCTCTTTAATCCTTCTTATTCTACAAAACTACTACTTCTCTCCTGCCCTTACCAAGAAAAAATTAAACCAGTCCACAGAGATCATACGAGAACTAGGACATATCATCTAGCATATTTAAAAAGTGGTATCAATGTACTTGATATTGCACGTTTCTGTTAGACATCAAAACCAGGAGGGATTCATTTTAGGCCTTAATTGGGAAGAAAGTTTTTTTCACAAATAGTCTTTGATAGAATAGCCAAGTGGAAAATATGATAAAAAGAAAGGTAGCACTGAAATTAAACTGATCTGGATTAGACATCCACCACCCACTCATCACACTGTGCATTTCTTGGGGTTGTGAGTTTGAATAAGTTACTTAATTCCTTGATCTTCATTTCATTCCTAAATAAAACAGGAATAGCTAGACTCACTTCTCAAGATTATTTTCAGAATTTATGAGTAGATAAGCAAACTTCTTGGCATGCAGTGAGCACTGAATAAATATTACTTCCCTTCTCTAGTCCATAGAATTTAAAAAGTCAAGATTAAATACTTGATAATACATAATACTCTAAAAGTGATAGTCTCCTCTAATCACATAATTTGGCAGTAGAGTATTTCTAGAAACACTGAGATAACCCAAAACAGATCCACTGAACATAATATTGTTTGGATTCTAATGGTGAGCATAAAATTTTTTTATTTCTTATTTATATATTTGAACTATAAATGATTATATTCAAGAACATAAGTAGAAAAATACCTTAGATGTTTAGATAAATGCCTATAGATAAATACCTTACATGTTTAGATACATTTAAAAGATTTTATGTTTCAAAAACTGGAAATATTTTCCACCACTATGATAAAATAATTCTAAAATGTTTCTTTATTTTCAATAAAAACTATTTTTAACATATATTATTGCATAAGTCCTTTTATTTATCTAGGTACTTTAAGTGGAAAATAAAAAAAGTTATAAAATTTGTTGAAATGATCAAATGTTACCTAGTTGCCCACTCTGAAGGATCTTATGGTATATTTATTTATAAATGCTTCGATGGCATGATTTAATTATATAGTTCTTATCAAAACTTTGGCATTAAGACCCGATTATATCAAAAGGTAACTTGGCTCTATTGAAAGTATAAGTCTTTAGATGCATATTGATATATTTGATGTACTTCTGTTCCTGCTTGCTCATATAATTATTTAGAAATATACAAAAAAATGAATAAAATAGAACAGACATAAATCTAAAAAGAAAGTTTTGATTTTGTTGTTTACAACAATTTATAGAAAACATTATCATCAACCCTGATACATAGCTTTGCATGGGTAATATTAGATCTTAATATGAGAGATAGAGCCAAAAGTTTCAGTTTCCTAAAATTCAATGGTTATTTTAAACCCAGTATTGTACTATAGTGAACATAATCTAAATCAGAGTTGGACCTTAAGGTTGGATTATGGAACCAAATTCTAAGCTTTCAAAACCTGGATAAAATACTGAGTGCAAAGAAGGTTAGATAGAGTAGGTGGTAGCCTGATTACCTAGTATTTATTTTATGACTTTATAGACTCAATAGTTTATGTCAATAGTTTAAAGTTAAGAGTGAAAGAGCCAAAGTTAGATACTAAAGAATCATAAAAATGTAAAGCAATTAAAAATGGCAGTTACATCATTTCCCCTGGAAAGAATCAAGTTTGGAGAGTTGTAATGCAGTTGTCCTTGGAGATAATGTAATAAAATCATGAAATAGATTTAAACTAAATAGACTGTATGTTAAGAGTATAGAATGATGATGACAGATCATGTTTTCAAAAATTAAAAAATGGCCTGAGGTTTTACAAGTTAATATTCTGTTTTTAAAAAATTCTATAAAACATCTTGCTTCAAGTTCTAAAAATTAAAGACTGAGAGTTGTACACTTGAAACCTATATAATTTTATTAACCAATGTCACTCCAATAAATTTAATAAAATTAGAAGAACAAAATGACAAATACTTGTATAGTATAGTATAGTAACTATATCTATCTATCTATCAACTACTGACAATATCAACAGTCATACTAGAGGAAAATAAGAATCTATTTAAGAAGAATATTCATAACAATAATAGCAGTAATACATATTAGTAATAGCTCACGTGTATTGGTTACTTCTGAGTCATGCACTATATCTCATATTATTTATTTTTCACAAAAATTCTCATAGTTAGCTATTCTGTTATTTCCACTACAAAGATGATACACATTTTAAAAGTTAGGTAATTTACTCAATATTAAAGAGGCTAGAAATGGCAGATTTGGGATCATAAAATTTTAAATATCAGTGACCTTCAGAAATATAATACATTTCAGATTTTAAAATAAAAAAATCAATCTTAAAAAATATAGTAATGTCTTCCCAACTATGGTTGATAAGGTGAGATTAAGGAAAATTCAACATAGTAGGATAGTTTATAGATAAGGAATCAAAGTTCTCATAGAGAAAATAGTATTAAAATCAAAGGCTGGACAACCTGCAAAAGTCCTTATAATTATATGCACAGTCATTTAATATAACACCCATTCATTTATTGAACACTTACTTATTGTGTGCCAGGTCCAATACCAAGCATTCTTTATAAGTTAGCTCATTTAATTTTCACAACTGCCCCAGTAGTCAGGACAAAAATCGGCAGTCGGGGTTCCAACCTGAGAAACAAATCTGTTCCCAAAGCCCCTGTTCTCAGCCACCATGCTATACCCAGGGGCATTTACAGACCTCTACCCTTCCTGTACCTCTATACCAGGCTTTGCTCACTAGAATCTTTTGGGATATCCCTTCCCTAAATTATGCATAAAAATCCTTGAAAAGTTGTTACACATTTTAGGTGAATATATACCATGAGATCTAGTTCATAAATACCTATTTATGTCTATACATGTCTAAGAGGTACTTGCTCATCTTGAATCTCAAGTAGTTGAAATACAGAGTAACTTGCGTGCTTAAGAAGGAAAACCTTCAGATGGCTTTTATTTCTCAACATCTATCCACCCAAGGCAAATTCATGTCATAGCCAAAGTACCTATTTCTATCCTTTAGTCTTCTATTTTAATGGCAGCCATTGAGGTGTATTTCAAAGAGATGGAGAGTCACCTTTGTTCATCTTCTCCATCTCCCCCATGTATTCCCTGCAGTAATTATTCTTATTCTGCCATAGGATTCAATGTTACTGTCTTCCCCAGTCCCAAGTCTCTGTTTTGTAATTAACCTTGATTGGAATGACTAGCAATTTAGTATATTAAAACAGAAAATTTTGACATTGAGGAAAAGACGCAGTAGTAAGCTTATGTGCCCTAGAAATACAGGTAAGAAAAGCTCACAGTTAGGGAAACATTTGCATAAACATAATCAGAATAGGTACATTTTCACCATAACCAATTTCAAAGAGACAGCCTTTCCATTTTATAGTTATTGAGTTTATAGCCGTAGAAACAACACAGACTGTAGCAATTACAGATTTCATAAAACTGTTTGCAGTTATATTTTAAAAGACAAATGCTTGTCATTAAATTCCCCTTTGCACTAAATGGTAAGTCCTTATACTTAACATAAGTAATAAAAATATCTTCAAATACATCAGCATATGCTTAGCTAATGATAAACATATCAATCAAAGCATCGTTTGGTGGTAGCCTACTTTTTCTCCTCTATCGGGTGTCTACTTAGTTAATATAACTTTCCAATTTAAAACAAGGCAGAAATATTTCTGACAGGTCATGACATCAAAGATCCCGGGCAAAACAGTAAATGTATTTTTAAACTCTTACCAGTCTTAGTGAGACAAGCGTAATCTGCTCTGCAACAACTCCATTAATCTGGGATTAGATCTGAGTAAACTGGATGTCTGCTGATCCTTTCAAGAAAGTGTTCCAGGAGAAAATGTGAGCTGTAGTCACAGAAGCCACACCACTCACCACGTGCTGAAATATAGAAGGTGACAAAAAAACAATGCAGATCTGGTAGCAGATTTTCGCAGTTACTTTTTCAATATTATTTATACATGTAAACTACATGGATAGCAGCCTTACTCTTAGCTTTTAACTCACAATTCAGAGACAGGCTAGTCTAGTTATCAAGAGCACAGGTGCTGGGTCAGATGACCAAGCTTAACATCCCTGCTCAGCCAAAGAGCATAGCTTGCTTTTTGGACAATCTGTGAAGGCCGTCTGCAGAGGACTGTGAAAAGAATACTTAATTTAATACAAGTTAAGTATTTTTAGCAGTGCTCAATAAAGAGTAGTTATTTCATTCCTGCCCTCATTTCTATGTTCTTAGTTAAATGTTAGGAAGAAAGACAAAGATAATGTCCATTTATTAAGCCCACAATATAAAGCACAGTGTTGGTGCTTTACAGAAATTATCTCACACCTCAAATGAGATGTCATTATTTCTGTTTTACAAGGAAGGAAAATGAATTCAGGGGATCAGTAATTTGCCAAAGTTAGACAACAAGAAAGCCGTAGAGTTGGGACTTAAACCACGTTGATTTGCTTTTCAAAGTCCTCGCTACCTCTGAACACTTTCATATTTGCGGGGTAATTAGGCATATTTTGATGGTGTCCATAGCAAAACAGCAAATATATCAAACTTAACTCTTGAATATGTGTTAATATAAGACACTATGTTTTGTAAACTTGAGTTACATTTATTTACACCAAGTTTTGGGAGATATTATTGATCGACTGAGACTGAAATTAGCCACTGATGTTAAGGACATGAAACAAACAAATTAAAACAATATTCAAAGAAATTTCCCTATCTACCCCTCTATCATGAAGGATTGATTTATGGTGACATTTACTACCATGAAAAAAAGGAAACTTTTTCAAATTGCTTATAGTCAAATTTATAGATTAAGACTATACTAAAGTCCATTTAATAAAATTATTTTTTCATTATAAAATTATTTTTATTAAAAACCTTCAAAGAGTATAAAATAAAAATGTTTAATCATAATTCCACTATATCATCACAGTCATTGCTAATATATTTTCTTTTAGACTATTGCTGTGGGGTTAGCCATTTTTTCTAGATATATAATATTATACATTTCTGTGTCCTGTTTATTTTATGATATAACATAAGCAGTTCAAGGCTTAATGGTCTATAAACATTAACTTTATTAAATAATGCAATAACACATTTTATATAAAATTTTCCATTTCAATATCTTATTATTATGAAATACAGATCTATAATTTCTTTGGTTGACACCAAACTCCAAAATATCTCTTGAAGAAAAGATTTTTTTGTGTCTCAATTGGTAGGAAAACCTGAATCTTACCTGACCTGATACATGGTCACTTATCATCATCATTTATAACACCATACAAAAACTCTTATAATTCACAGAAGAAATATGATTACAGGATCCTGCCTCACAACATACTGGGGAGCATTATATAATATAACCTATATACCCCATATTTTCTTTCTAAAATTGAAAAAGTTCTGAATCTTGAAATCCTTAAATTTTGGATGAGCAGTTGTGGAGCTAAAAAATACTAACAGTCTTATATGGTGCTTACCAATTGCCAGACATATAATTTCAACTGCTTTACATATAATAATCCTCCCAACACCCTAACAAGATACTATAATTAATCCCACTTTATAGATGAGGATACTGAGGGACAAGGAACCTTAGTGACTTATTTAAGTCCACATAGGTTGGAAGTGACAGAGCTGTAACCTGAATCAAGACAGTTTAACTCTGGTAACTCTTATTCTTAAGTCACATTTTTTAACAACTGTACTTCACTCTCAGAAGTAGAATTGATAAATTAATAAACATTTAAAAAGTCTTGATATATATTGTCAATAGACTGTTTTCTTAGAATGTGGTATTTTTAACAGTAGTAACTGAGAACTTCAAGCAGTTTCCTATTATTGCTGTCACTGGTTGTAACACAGTAGACTCTCAGTTAACCGGCACCTATGGGGACTGGTAGATGCTGGATAAATGTAGTTACTGGTTGCTTCATATTCAAAAATAGGCCTAACTAATATTCTACCCCATACTTTACCATGCCATACCATAAACTGCATTGCCTTGATATGAATATTGAAATATAGTAATTAAAAACAAATTAAGACAAATAAATATAACACTATGAAGTTTTATCATAGAAACGGCTTTGTGAATGCAGTGTGAAATTTTAAATGGAAGTCAATAAATTTTTCAACTTAATAAACGTCACTAAAATAATTTTTCACTTCAAGTTTAAAATTACATTCCCACTAGAAATAGATTTTAATTTTTTAAAGTATTGTTTCTTTGATTTTTTTTCCAGTTGCTTGAGTTCTGGTTAACAGACAGTCCTGTATATTTTTAAATTTTTGGTATTTGGCAGGCAAAGAAAAATTAATTTAGTGGTTTGCTTTGATTTTAACTTGCTTTTTGTGATGATGATAATGATGATAATGATGATTATGATAAACATGATTCCTTATTTTTATTATGTTTCTTTCCTCTTCAATTACCTTTTTGGACCCTTTGCCTAGTTAGAGTTATACTTAATCTATTGGGATACTCCTGCTTATACCATCACTTATACCACCATAGACTAAGTTTGCCAATCTATTAAATTCATATATATTGAACCATATACTTTGAACATTTTCTGGTTTGTCCTCAGTGATACTGTGATTTACAATATAAAAAAGAAACAACAGGCCCAAAACGGAATCACTCCTGCTAAGCCTAAGTCACCCAATTGAGACTTCATACCAAACCTAATTGCAGTCTCAGCTTCTCTGATGAATGTAATCTTAATCAGTCAGTCTGGAATTTCCTACTTAGCACCAGTGAGGTAATCTACCTGAGAAACCCCCTGCCTTGCCATAAAGAAGGTGACCTTGCCTGAAACAATCTGCTCTTGGTGAGTCCTTCTCCCTTTCTGCCTATAGAAGTATCCCACTTTGTGCAGCTCCTTGGAGCTCCTTTCTATTTGCCTTTCTATTCAGGTAGCATGCTGCCTGATTCATGAATCATTGAATAAAACGGATTAGATCATCAATGTTACTCAGCTGTGTTTTGTTTAATACGTATGTAAGTGGCAAGGTTATGACACCCTACCACGTTGTTTGTACAGCGCTGCTAACATAAGTGCACGGTGGCAAGTTTGTGAACATAATTGTCGGATTTGGGGGACAATGAGAGCTCTGACGGCCATTCCAGAAAAGGAGTTCCAAAACTGCTTTGAAGGGTGGACTAGGCGCTGGAGTCAGTGTAGAGCTTCCCAAGGGGAGGACTTCAGACCACAGTGATATTCAGCAATGAGGTGTGCAGCACTTTTTCCAGGGTGTGTTCACCAAATTAATTGCTAACCTCATAGTTGTGTGTGTGCGTGTGTGTGCGTGTGTGTGTGTGTGTGTGTGTGTGTGTGTGTGTGTGTAGTTGGTCCTTTCCTTAGTGGCACAAAGTTCCTAAAATTCTTATAATTTCCTAAGTAATAAGAGCAATGGGATAAACTTTCATTATACATTTAGCTCCAACATTTGAAATAGCAGCAGAGTGAAGAAGATGAAAGTACTGTAATGTTATTCATAACAATCCCCTTTGAATCACACCTGAATTTTTGTTAACGAGGTGACTTTTTGAAAGCTTCTAGGGCTAGAGGCTCATTGCGAGGGGTACCATCCATTCGATCAGCATTTGGAACTTTTAGTCCCATGATTCAACCTCTAGGGAAGGAAGAGGCTCTGGAAGTTGAGTCAATCACCAGTGGCCAATGATTTAACCAGTCATGCCTGTGTAATGAAGCCTCCATAAAATCCCAAAAAGACTGGGTATGGAGAGCTTCCAGGTTGTTAAACAAAAATCCATCCACTGAAGACAAAACTCCGTGAAGACAAAAGCTTCTATGCTCAGGATGCTTCCGAACATTGCCCTATGCACCTCTTCATCTGGCTATTTACTCACAGCTTTTAAAATATTTTGTCATAAAGTGATAATCTAGTAAGCAAATTGTTTTTCTAAATTCTGTGAGTCACCCTGTCAAATTATTTAAACCCAGGAGGAGGTCATGTGTACTTCAACTTACAGTCAGTTTTTCAGAAGCACAGGTCAAAACCTAGACTTGCAATTGGCATATGAAGGAGAGGAGGGCAATCTTGTGGGACTGAGCCCTTAACCTGTGAGGTCTAATGATCTCCTGGTAGGTAGTGGCAGAACTGAGTAAAATTGTAGGACATCCAGCTGGAATCTGGAGAATATGAGAATTGCTTTGTGTGGGAAAGCCTCCACATATTTGAGGTACTAAGAATAAATAGTATCAATAGTATAATGTTAAGTATTGAGAGTTAGTGAGTAAAGGAAACAAGTGTTTATTTTTTTTATACCTGTTTCACTTAGCAGTATGAGAATGTTAAATTTTTCTGGTTTGTTTGTTTATCCTTACTGCTACATAGTACAATTGTATTGTAATATATTTATCCACAAACAGAAATGCTAGGTTGGTTCATATTAGGAAACATGCTAGAAATCAAAAGCCAGATATTAATCTCCATATAAAACAAGATTTTAACATTCACTCATTATAAACACACTCAAAAAAACAAGAGAGATGGACACTTTCTTAACATAAAACACATTTATACTCCTCAATCTTAAAACCAGTATCTTACCTAATGAAAAAATACTAGAAGCATTTCTACTCAGGTAAGGAACAGAGGGAGGATGCCCAGCATACCCATTGTTCACTATTGTACTGAAAGTATTAACAAATGCAATTAAACAAAATAGATCAATCAGAGGCATAAGAACTGGCAAAGAAGAGGTTAAACTATTTCTACTTATAGATGATGTGATACCTGCAAAATGCTAAAGAATTAATAACAATATTACCTCAAACAATAAAATAATTTAATAAAGCAACAGAATATGAACATTCAGAAATTAATAGCTGTCATATATGTTACATTATAAATAAATAACATAACCACACTGAAGGGGATGGAAAAAATAGAACTAACCTAAGCAACTTTTGGAAAGAGTGTTTTGATTTCATATTCTAAGACTAAAGATAAAAAGAACTTTGCACATATTATGTACTCTAGTTAAAGATGTGTTTTCCACAGAGCTATGAAATTATAATTGTGAAGCTACTTTATGTGTATTTTCAGACTGAGTAAATAACTAAATATATTTTTGGTAATGAGGGTTAGGTTTCTCAATATTAAAAGAAGGAGTTATTAGTAAGAGATCAGAGTTGACTAGGATGAAACATGATGTTGGACTAAAATTAGATATATTTATATGAAGTCATGATTGTATCTCTACAAATATAAAGTAGATAGATGTGTGTATACATACATATATGTCCCAGGTCTGTCAGGTAAGAGAGGACCTAGAAGCAATGGCAAAAGATCAATGAGCACACCTAGAACCCAGGTCTTGGTTTCCAAATACCCTTTTGCAAAAAAAAAAATGAAGCAAAATTCTTGCAGAGATCATCAATTTTAGGAATGAGACAGAGATAAGAATAATGAGGAATGGAGTACGATGAGCCCACAAGACCTTGTAGTGCCAGAAAGTAAGCAAGTGCTCAAAATTTGATGGCTTGTCAAAAGGACAGAAGAGCTAGTCTAAAGGAGCACCCAATGACCAAACCTATGATAAAGTGAGCAAGAAACTAAATAAAAATAATTAATTTCATTTCATGGAATAAAACATATATCCTTGATTCCGTACTACAAATAAGTATTTGAATAAATAACAAGGATAATGCGACACATCTTTGTAGTAGAATACAATTAATAAATACAGAAGAAATAACGCAAATAGAAAAATGACCATCTCACATAGTAATAATTTTTGCAGAGGCAAGAAACACTGATGGAGGCTAAAATTAGGGGATGAAAGTATATGAGAAAACAAGTTATTTGCACAGTCTCAAACTGTATTCTCAGAAGACACTTATTGACTGCAAGGAAAACATGCAAATTTGTACTCCTCAATCAAGCATTCAAATTTAACAACACAAGGAATGAGGCATGTCAGCATTTACCACTTAATAGGACACACTGAAGTCACATCTTCACTTCTAGGGTATTTTGCCAAAAATGAGTTATCTGAATTTGATCATGTGAAAACATCAGACAGGCTCAAATTGAAGGACTTCCTTCAAACTAACTGGATGTCATTCTTCAAAAATATTAAGGTTATGAAGGGAGACAATGTCTAAGGAAGTTCCCCAAATCAGAAGAGAATAAGACATGAGAACTAAATGCAATGTATGATCCTAAAAAAAAAAAGAGAAAAAGACAATTATGGCACAATTTGAAAAAGTTTTTAAAATGTTATAGAATTTTTCAATATTAATGTTGTGATTTTATAATTTTTTGTACTACAGTTACATAAGATGTTGACATTCAGCAAACTGGATGATGGCTTTATAAGAAACTCTGTAATATTTTTGTAAATGTTTGTAATTCAACTTACTTCAAAATGCAAGTTTAAAAATGTTTTAAAAGCACCTAGAAAAAGAAGCACAAATTAAATTTAAAGCTAATAGATGAAAGAAATGGATAATAATGAGTACAGAAATCAATTGAGTTGAAACAAGATACATAATGGAAAACACCAACTATATCAAAAATTGTTTCTAGAGATGCTTAATGAGACTGATTAAGAAGAAAAATATAATTTAGCACTACCACGTGAAAATGAGCACATCCCTACTGCAAATAAAAGTATCTAAGAAAGAACTGTACGTCAGTAACTTATAAAATAGAACAGAGTCAAGAAACATACCCACACATACATAACCATGTGATTCATAACCAAGATGCCATCCTAATGAATGGCAAAGTGAGCAATTGGATCTTTTTGAATAAATGATGGTTGAAAAATTGCACATGCTTGTGAAAAAACAAATAAATCTGATCACTTCCTCACACTGTATCTAAAACATTAAAATAATGCCATATTGCTCATAAACTAACATGAAAGGTAAAAACACGAGAGCTTCTAACATGAGAGGAGACAAAATGGTGCTCCGGGAAAACTCCTCTGGAGGTTACAACTAATAATACAACAATAATTCAATGAAAGATTCCCTACCCAGTGTACAAACACAGCTAAGAGATGGCTCCTCATCCTGGTCCCCTTCCCTCACCTGCCCTTCCAGACCTCTGTCCCGCTACCTCCTTCTGGCATTAGCATTGAGCCCCAAAGAAGCTGCAGCAGTGAATGTCGAGTCAAGAAGCAAAATATCTACAGAGAGACTGCCAGAATGAGGATACAAGAAAATACAGCTCAAAAAGAGGGACAGCAGAAAATCACAGTAAATGAGATGGAGACAAACAACTTATCAGAAACAGAGTTCAAAACAATAGTTACATGAACAATCAAGGAACTTTCTGAAAATTTCAACAGAGAGATAGCACTTAGTGTTGGTAAAGATACAGTAAAAGCAGAATTCATATATGGCTGTCCCAAGTGTAAATTGGTTCAATAACTTTGAAAAATTGTGTGGATAAAGCTGAAGAAACGAAGAGCCTTTCACCAACAATTCCACTCCTAAGTATACAAGGGCTGTCCGGAAACTATCTAGCCATGTAGTATGAAAAACAGAGGCATTTATGGCTGGATTTTTTTCTGGACAGCCCTTGTATAACCAAGGCAATAGTATCATGTGCACCAAAAGATGTGTAGCAGAATCCTCATAGTTAGTTGTTTTAGTCATAAAAGTAAAAACTCAGCAACAAGGCAAATGTTCATCAATACCAGAATAGATTAATAAATTATGCTATATTTATAAAACTGTTCTACAGTTATAAAGAAGGTAAATTATTGTTGCCTAAAACATGAATCAATCCCACAGATACAAAATATAGTAAAAAAAATCAAGAGGGCATAGTTATCATTCCATTTATTTAAATTAAAAACTGATATACTAATTAATCATGGAAAAATGAATTATAAAGTGATTACCTCAGGAGGCTCATTAGGAGGTCTGACAAGGGCGTACTTTGGGCTGGTGGTAGTATTCTATATCTTTATATTACTAGGGGTTATACAGGTGTATTCACCTATTATGTTCATCAAGCTTTACACTTAAGATTTATGAACTTTACTGTTTGTAAGTTATAATTCAGTGGAAATTAAGAGAAAAAATTTTTTGAATGAACCTTTCTGTCACAGTTGTCATAGTTTAAATATGCTACATTATCAGACAGGAGTTTCCAAAGGATACAATTAAAATCAAGCATTATAATATCTGAGAATGCATTTCTCCATAAAATTACAGAAGAACTGTTTTTATCCTTCAGCTCTTTTGCTGAAAATGAATGATTTAGTTATCTCTTTATTGCTTTGTAGAATAAGAAAAGATAATATTCTACCTTTTACTATAAATGCTGATTATTCCATCTGTTCAGTGTTTCTTTATTCTCAAAGAATGGGAGAAAATGTTACTTATTGAACACTGTAGAATTCAGTACTTTGGAATATCTTAGAAAAAAATTTTAAAGGTGCTAATGCAAAACAATGCATTTTAATTTCCTCCACTTTAAATAAAATATGACCACTTGTCCCTTGATAATTGTAAAATTTTTAGAATTTTCCAACTCCATCAACTCTAATCAACTAAAATCAACAAACATTAGTTGGTTCGATATCTTTTAAACTGCAGTCATCATATTTTTCTGAAAGTTTCATTTAAAAAATTTGTATATACATAAACATACACACAATCCCTTTCTTCAAGGACTTCACATTCTGTTGTTGAAAACAGGGAATTATAATATAACTAACTCTATAGTCGACACATGAAATGTGAGTACTAGCCTCACAAGTACTGATTTCTACCAATGGAATGTGAGATGTTCAGGATCTCTATTGGCCATTATAGTACCTAAAGGACCTATAATACAATGTCTTTAACATGGCTGGATATCAATATATTGTTTTCCTAAATTTCATAAGGTAATTTCCTTAAAGGCAAAAAGAAAAAATTCTATTGTGATCAACATCTCTGTTGAGAAAAAGCCAAGAAATACATATACATTCCATTTTAAAGAGCAAAATAATCAATCAATCAATCAATCAATCAATCAATCTGGCAGTTAGCATATATTCCAATTACCTAGAAAATTTATTGATTTAACACCCTCCTGTTCAACTCTGTCACCATGTAAATGAGGTATTATTGTGCATACACATAATGCCATTTATAGATCCAGGGTGGGGGGCAGGAAGAAGAGAGCCAGTAGGACCATTTGGATAATCACATATACCCTAGAACTTAAATAAAATTTCTTAACATACACATATTTTTGTCCATAATAATACAGAGGTCCTCTTTTGACTTTTGTTCTGGTGCATTCACAGAAGAACTTTCTTAGTTCCTCTGAATTCAACTTTTCCTACTGCCATTACCAGTGCTTCCATTTGTAAATTGGATTTAAAGTATTATTAGAACCCAGGTTGTGACACATTATCTTACTAATTAAAGCTTTCCAGGAGACTTTGGGATTAATATAGGCCATTTTGCAAAAAACAATGACCACTAATATCACAGCCATAGCACACAATGAAGTGAGCACACTCATATATGGTCCATATCTTTAGGAGTTTAGCAAATGATGGAAAGATTAATCAAATTAACCTGCAAAAAAGCATAAATACTATATCAGTTCAATGCTATAAGAAAATGCTACCTTAGCAGACAGTTACTAATTTTGCTTTTATGATTCTCTCCAATAGTGTTGTGAACACCACAGAAAGGAACATTTAAGAATTATATAATTCTTTCTTCAACCAATTGTTAGCTTGTTTGCTGTAGATTTAAATACTGCCACAGGGTTCTAATGGTTGGCAACTCATGCTGGATAATGTCACTGGGCTTTGCTACCCTACTAGCTGTGCTCCACAGAGCAGAAAATTAAGCATGACATATTTGGAGAAGAGTTTTCTGGTTTGTAAGAATTTACAAAAATAGCTGTACTTATTTATTCCAGGGTCACATTTGTAGGTTCTTAAGAGCTCTGAGATAATTTAATTACGCATGCTAAAATCTTATGTTATTCTGACTCAAAATCTACCTAATATCCTCTATCTTTAAAAGATGCATATATGCACAGCACAATACAATATTTTTAAATCTATAGAATTTTAAATAAACTGAAAAAAAATAAATGCATAAAAACTATGTGTTTCAGTTTTAATTTATTCTGATTTTTTAAATAAAAGGCCTGAATAAGTAATAATTTATCAAAAATTACAGTTTCATCATGAATAACCTAGATTAAATGCACAAATGCAATTATTAATTTAAATCATATTTAGGCTACACTAGCCTCAAAATTATTTTATTTTATACATTCTGTTTGAATTACACTAGATTGAAAACTAATGACTCTAATTAGTAAGTAGTTTGTTTCGGCATATTTGAAACATGTAAGTGCATGTTTCCTTTCTGTTACAAGCAGTAAGAAGAGTCATATTTCACAAATTTGTACCTCCACACTTAATTTACAAATCTCTTAAAAAAAAACTATGAGGTACTAAAATGTGCCAACAAGAACATCATGATTGAAGAAAAATATGCATAGTATTGTTTCTAGAAACATTTGCCTAACTTTTCAATAACATCAGACCCCTTATTTAATCACTCAGAGGTATTCGCCAACCTCATCAAAACAAGGCTGCACCTCCCTATGTCTCACCAGACTTCTTTCTTACCTGAATTTGACAGTTCTCTAATGTAACCTAAAAGGGAAGAATTGTATCCAGCTTCTAGATTCTATCTGCAATATGACAGGCCCATTTTATTATACATGCCAAGAGTCCCAGTGTTCCGAGAAAAATGTTCCCAAATCTCTCCTTTCCTGTACATCTTACCCCTCATAGCTGTGTATAGTCAGCACACTCATCACTATCACTTTCTGTTACCATGGCTTGAAAAGTCATCCCCTAAGCCTTTTTAGAGTCCTATCGATCAAGCTAATGACATTTACTTAGCATGTGCTATGTGTAAATTTCTGTTCTACTTGCTGTGAGGGATACACATACACATAGGATACTAGCTGCTTTACTTAAACAAAGATAAATGTCCTGTGATTCCTGTTTGCTTTATAAAGGAGCCCTTGATGCCTGAAATTTCCTTCATCTCCTAGGAGTCAAATAATTTCTCATCCACTTAGTTACATCTTATTAAATCCTGTCTTTTCCATCAACTTTCCATTTGAATTAAGAAGAGCCAACATTCCCTTCCCATAACAATCACCGCCCGGAACTCTGTACACATTCTCACCTTTTGTCTTTAAAACAAGCACTTATGAACAGTATTTTATGAAAATGTGTAATCATTTATTCATATTTGACAATGTTTATCGGTGGTCCTCTGTATGTGTCTCTCCATTACTTTTGAATAGGTGACTGTAAATTCCCAGACAAGAGGGAATGCTTGTGACTTTTTGAGCCCTTAGTACAGTTAAACACTAACATTCTCTGTGATTATGATGATTATCAACCTGAAATTATAGATGCAGCTTCACTCACTCTCAAAAAGTCTTTTATGCAAAATTGCATGTGAAATGTCTATACATCAAGTAGAATGAACAAATACAAAAAAAGCAGGCATTTGGGTAACAATCCTGGCTCTCAGAAAACTCTCCTGCTTTAAATTATGTCAGGAGTTCATAGCATTTAAAAAACAAATTACCACACACTGAAGTTTCTGGTGTTTAACTGTTTACTGTCTTCCTTCAGACACTAGACTGCTTATCTCTTGCTCTGTTTATTTTGTTCTTCCTCTCTCTCTCTCAATCCCAGGGGATAGTCAGTTCAATAAAGGCATCCCCCTGAGCTAGGACATCGTGGGTCACTCTTCTCCAGCTGACATGCTTCAAATGACCTGAAATGGCTACAGCTGTTCAGTCAAGTTATTACAAGTAGCTTCAAGAGGGAGCTCCATACTGAGACAACCAACCACAGCACAGCCCCCTCTGAGTCCCCTAGAGACTGCAGCCTCCTGTGATTGGCACTTTCCAGGTCTTGCTTTCTCCATCACAAGATTATTTCCTATTCATTATATAAGGCTCTTGCAGCCTTTTGCTTTTGGTTAATGTTTTTTATGATAAGCAAATTCAGCTCAGAGAAAACATTATTGTCAGACTAAAAATGAAGAGCATTTTATGTCCTAAAAATGTGGAAATCTTGAACCTTAAGAAGATATTTTAAATATATTTAAATATATAATATAGAGTCAAATAATATGTATAATAATATATAAAAATATATTATTTGTGTATAAAATACATATTGTGTATATATTAATACATATTGAAATATATATTTTTTTTTCAACTCTGTTTTCCAAGGTTTATTTTTTGTTCTTATTTGTAGTTTAGTATTGGGCTCATCAATATTTATTAAGCTTATATCAACTTGTAGGCACTTTGAAGTTAAATAATCTCTGTCCCGCTGACAAAAAAACAAGAACTCAAATTTATAATTCCTAGGTCGCTACCATTGCATTTCACCCTGGAGGCTGAGTAGTTTTAGTACCCAGGTGTGTACAACTTGATGAATCAGCTTTCAGGCTGAGGCCTAAATAAAAATAAGCACTGGCTATTGCTCTGATGACAGGTGTGGTGACTCTGAGAAAAGCACAAGCTCAATACCCTTCGTGCCACAGATTGAGATCTTCACACCTCCATATCTACTAAGCACGACCTTCTTTTAAACAAACATCCCATCTATGTATGCACATGTCACAGAACCTAAGTATTTTAAAATATGGGCAGGGTCTTAACAATCCTCAAGCTACTTAACATGAGGCTGGAGCCTGCACAGGTAGTCTCCAACTTTTCTGCAATTAACTATCTTCTTAAGAAGAAATCTCTCCCATGTCCACATCAGAATGACTAAAATAGAAAAGAGAGGCACCACAAAATACTGGCCAGGATGTGGAGAACCCAGGTCACTCATACATTGATGCTGGGAATGTACAATTGTACAGCCACTCTAGAAAACAGGTTGGCGGCATCTTATAATACTAAAAACATGCACTTAACATACAACTCAGCAATTGCACTTTCGTCCCAGATAAATGAAAACTTATGTTCACATAAAAACCTGTACACAATTGTTCAGAGAACTTTCTCAGAATAGCCCCAAACTGGAAGCAGTCCAGTTAACTCGCGATAGGTATATGCATACCATAGGATAACATTTCGCAATTAAAAGGAACTAACTAGTGACAGGCATACAGCTTGGATGAATCTTAAGAGAATTATGTGGAATTAAAAAGTCAGTCCCCAGCGGTTATATACTCTATGCTTTTATTTATGTAACATTCTTGAAGTAACAAAATTATACGGGTAAAGAACAGATTAGTTGTTGCCAGGGGTCAGGGGTTAGGGATATGTAGCTTTAATGGTAGTAGCATGAGGGAGCCATGAAGTTATGGAAACATGGATCTTGATTATTCTAGTGATTACACAAATCTAAACATGTGATAAAATTATGTAAAACATACACACACACACACACACACACACACACACACACACACAACAGGAGCAAATGTCTAACTAGTAAATCTTAATAACCACTATGAATTATACCAATATCTATTTCCTACTTTTGCTGTTGTATTATAGTTATGCAAGTTGCTATCTGCAAGGGGAACTGGGTTAATGATACAGAGGACCTTCCTGTATATTTTTGCAATTTCCTATGAACCTATAATTTTAAAATAAAGAGTTACACAAAGAATGCATCTCTCTCAAGTCCTCCACACTCTTCTTCGAGCTACTGCTCTCTGTTTTCCCTCTACTCCCTCTACAGGAATATTCTCAAAGGCTCTCTGTGTGTGCTGTCTCTAACATCTCTCCTACACTGCTGTTTTGAATCTGCCCCCATCAGGGCTCTGATCCCTCCACCAATTGCACTGAAAATGCTGTTAGGATCACCAATGACACCCATGTTCCTCAGTCTAGAGGTCAGTTGTCAATCTTCATCGTGCATCTGTCATTCTGACACAATGACCACATTTGATAGAAGCGATCACCCTCATCCTTGGTACTCTCTTTACTTTAGGGACTTTCCTAGTTTTCTTTTTCTCTCATGAGTGGCTCCTTCTCAGTCTCATTTGAAGATTTCTCTTTATTTCTCAGAGACTTCTCTGTTCACCCATTCCATTGGTAAACTTACCCAGTTTCCTAGGTTTAAAAATGCTCTGTATCTACTGACAACTCCCAAATTTATACCTCTAGTCCAGACCTCTTCCCTGAATATTAGATTTGTATCCAACAGTCATTGTAAATTTCTACATTGCAAATGTACTAATAGATAACTAACATCTTAAACTTTACATGCCACAACTTAATACCTGATGGGCCACCAAAGCTTTCCTTTCCATTCTTTTCCTATGACCCAAATTGACAACTCTATATTCCTTGTAACACCAGCCAAAAATAATGATGTTGTGATTTTCAGCTTGCAATCTCTCAAGTATGTCAGAAAATCCTGTTGGTTCCGCTTTCAAAATATATCCTGAATCTAAAAACCTCCTTCACTGTTATCATCCTAATCTAGTTCATCATTATCTTTGGCTTGGATTCTTAAAAGAGTTTCTTCAATGTCTACTCTGACCTTGCTCCCTATACTGTATGGCCCTACAGTATAGGCCCAGGGCAGTGACCCAAGTGATCCTTCTAAATCACGTCAGATCATGATATTCCTCTGCCCAAAAAGACCTTTTACTTTCTTGACTTCATACCTTACCATTATCCCCTTTGTTTGTTCTGCCTTAGTCCACTAGCCTCCTTGCTCTTTCTAGAACATACCAAATACATGCCATAGAGCCTTTGCATTTTTTGTTCCCCCAGCTTGGTTAATCACAAGGATACTCTTCCCTTTCCCAATTCAGCAACTCAAATGTCACCTTTCAAGATGGAGTCTTATTATTCTATGCCTTATTATTCTCCATAGTAATCACCACCCCATTATAAATTGTATAATGTACATATATATGTGGGCTGTCTGGAAAAAATCCAGCCATAAATGCCTCTATTTTTCATAGTACATGGCTGGATACTTTCTGGAACAGCCTTAGTATATCTCATATATATCATAGATATATAGCACATCTATCTCATACATATGATAAATAGTATATATACCATTTATTCTTTATTATCTGTGGATTTCCATTAGAAATCAAACTTCAAAGGGTAAGTTTTTATCTGTTTTTTTCCTTCTGAATTACCAGTTGTCTAAATCATGCCTGGAACTTACAAGACTCTTAATACATAACTGTAGTACAAGAGAATTATTTACTTAAAGAATTATACAAGTAATCCTCTACTTCCAAGTAAGATGAGAGTTGGGGTATTAGAGAATACCCCAGAAGACTGCGGAGAACCCCATCTACTCTATAATTAATATATCTAGCAGGAGCAACAAAGATAACCTCATCTCTGCAAGGTCTGCCAGTCAGATGGTTAAGTCCTCCATAGTCACAGTAATTCTCTGCTGAACAACAAACAGAGCACTACCCTCCCAACACACACACACCAAGGGCAGGATTCATCTGCTTTCTACTCCCAGGATTCCACAACTCCAGTGCAGTAAGAAATGTAGACCATAGGAGGCATTTACCTATGCTTCTAGCTTTATCTCATCTCACACCTTCCAAAACATGAATTCCAGTTTAGCCAATACTTCGAGAGTTGGCAGGTTATAAACATCCTATATGTGCTTGTCCAGGACTGGAGCTTTTAATTAAAAGAGTGTCTTCTGTAAGCATCAGCTAGAATGACAGAAAGCATAATCTGTTCATTCATTCAGCAAAATTTTACAAAGGGCCTACTAGAGTCAGGCACTATTCTGGCTACTCAGGATAAAATACAAAAAATAAAACAGGTAGTATTTCTTTTCTATGAAGTTGATATTCTAGAGTTGGAGAGAAACAAACAATATACAAGCAAACAAATATTTTAACAATATAATTTCAGGTAATAATTGGTTCTGTGAAGATAATAGGATGATAAGTGACTGAAGAATTTCTTTTAAACTGGTTGATCATGTTATTACACTGAGGTGATATTTGAGCACAAATGTGAATAATGAAAACAAACTTGTCATCGAGACCCAAGGGCAGAATATTCTAAAAGAAGAAAAAAGAGTAAAAGAAACCAATATGGCATGTTTGAGAAACAAGTAATGAAGCCAGAACACTTGCAACATAGGAAATGGGAGGGAAAGTTACAGAGGATGAGGATGGAAAAGCATACACTCAATCAATTTCAGTGACCTCAGGTAAGAAGTTTGATTTTTCCCCCCCCTGGTTTTATTGAGGTATAACTGTCAAATAACAATTGCATAGCTTTAAGGTATACAATGTGGTGATTTGATTTACAAATTATGAAATGATTACCACAATCAAGCTAATGTATACATCTATCATCTCCCATACTGACCATATTGGTGTGTGGTGATGAGAACACAAGATCTACTCTTAGCAACTTTCGAGTATACAGTACAGTATTAACTATGGTCACCACACTGTACATTAGATTCCCAGAACTTATGCATCTTATAAATGCAAGTATATGCCCTTTGACAAACATCTCTGCATTTCTTCTCTACCCTAGCCCCTATTAACCACTTTTCTACTCTTTGCTTCTATGAGTTCAACTTTTTTTAGATTCCATATATAAGTGAGAACACACTGTATTTGTCTTTCTGTATCTGTCTTATTTCACTTAGCATGATGATCTCCAGATCCATCCATTTTGTTGCAAATGGCAATATTTCATCTTTTCTTACAGCTGAGTAATATTCCATTGTGTGTATGTACCACAGCTTCTTTATCCAGTCATCTGTCGCAGGGCACTTTGGTTGTTCCCATGTTTTGGCCACTGTGAACAGCGCTGCGATGAACATTGGGGTACATAAGTCTTTGTGGACAAAGGTTTTCAAGTTTTGGGGGTAGATCCCCAGAAGGGGGATTGCTGGGTCATATGGTAACTCCAATCCCAATTTTCTGAGGAATCTCCACACTGCCTTCCACAGTGGTTGTACCAGTTTGCACTCCCACCAGCAGTGTACCAGAGTTCCTTTTTCTCCACATCCTCTCCAGCACGTGTTATTCCTTGTCTTGTTGATAACAGCCATTCTCACAGGTGTGAGGTAGTATCTCATTGTGGTTTTCATTTGCGTTTCCCTGATAGCTAATGAGGATGAGCATTTTTTCATATGTCTGCTGGCCATTTGTATTTCTTCATGGGAGAAGTGTCTGTTTAGTTCTCCTGCCCACTTTTTAATTGGGTTGTTTGTTTTTTTCTTGTTAAGTCTTATTAGTTCTTTATATATTTTGGAAATTAGACCCTTATCTGATGCGTTATTTGTGAATATTTTCTCCCATTCAGTTGGCTGTCTCTTTGCCTTGTTGATGGTTTCTTTTGCTGTGCAGAAGCTTTTTAGTTTGATATAGTCCCATTCATTTATTTTTGCTTTTACTTCCCTTGCCTTTGAGGTCAGGTTCATGAAGTCTTCCTTGAGTCCTAGGTCTATAAGTTTAGTACCTATGACTTCTTCTATACAGTTTATTGTTGCAGGTCTTATATGAAGGTCTTTAATCCATTTAGAGTTAATTTTTGTATATGGAGAGAGTTCACATCTCAGGTTCATTCTTTTGCATGTGTTTTTCCAGTTTTCCCAGCACCACCTACTAAAGAGGCTGTCTTTTCCCCATTGTATGTTTTTTGCTCCTTTATCAAAAATTATTTGTCCATAAATTTGTGGGTTTATTTCTGGGTTTTCAGTTCTTTTCCATTGGTCTATATCTGTTTTTCTGCCAGTACCGAGCTGGTTTGACCACTGATGTTTTGTAATATAAATGAAGTCAGGGAATGTAATGCCACCAGCCTTATTCTTTTTATGTAGTATTGCTTTGGCAATTTGAGGTTTTTATGGTTCCATATAAATCTCATAATTCTTTTATATATTTCACGAAAGTATGATTGTGGGATTTTAAATGGGTATTGCATTAAATCTGTAGATTGCTTTGGGCAGAATGGTCATTTTAACAATGTTAAGTCTTCCTATTCATGAACAGGGGATATTTTTCCACCTCTTAAAGTCTGTTCCAATTTCTTTCAAAAGTGAGACAGACTTTAAATTCAAAGCACAAACAGGATGAATGCAAAATGATGGAAATAAATATAACATACACAGAGTAACCATAGAAGAGCTGGGGTGGCTGTACTAAATAAGATCAGACCAAGTAGATATGAAGACAAGTATTTTTTACTAGAAACAAAGATAAACATTTCATAATGATAAGTTAACGTAAGAGTATAAAGTAATTTTAAATGTATAAACACCTAATGACAGAGCTTCAAAATACACAAACCAAAAACTGACAGTCAAAATTTGACAATAATTTTGAGAAACAGATAATTTGACAATAATCGTTGGAGACCTCAATACCTGTTCTCAATAACTGCTAAAACTATACAGAAAACCAAGCTTTAGAAGATCTTGAACAATATATCAACTAACTTGAGGTAACTGGCATTTATAGCATAATTCCCCTAACAATAGCAACATGCACATAATTTTCAAGTTCACATGGACCATATTCCAAAGTAGACTATATGTTAGGCCACAAAATAATCTTGATATATTTAAAAAGATTAACAATTGGACAATATGTTCTATGATCACAACAGGAAGAAATTACTTAAACAGAAAGAAATTTGAGAAATCACAAGTATTTGGAAGTTAAACAAAACACTTCTAAATACCCTATAAGTCAAAGAAGAAATTTTAAAGAATTAGACTATATTTTGAACAGAATGAAAACTAATGTGTAACATCCAAAATTTATAGGATGCAGGTAAGCCAGGGCTAAGAAGAAAATTTATACCTCTGTTCAACGGTTTAGAAAAGAAGGACCATAAATAAGTACCCTAAGCTTCCTCCTGAAAAAATAGAAATAGAATATCAAACTAAACTCAAAGAGAGCATATTGCATTACTATGAGAAACTCAGAAAAAGAAATTCTATAGAAACAGAAAGCAAATTAGTGGTCACCTGAGATTTGGAAGTAGAAACAAGAATTGATTTCAAAGAGCGTGAAGAGGTTTTTTGGAGGGGATGGAAAATGTCCTAAAATTGGATTGGAATAATGATTGTCTAACTATAAATGTACTTTAAATCACTGAATTATCAACTAAAATGAATGAACTTAATAGCATACAATTTATACCTTAATAAGGTATTAATATATAAATGACTTGGTTGGCAGTGGAAAATATGCATAGATATATGTGTAATAACCACAAATTAATGAAATTCCATATTACTAAACTGAACTATCCGGTGCTAAGCATGAGCAGAGACTTAATAATAAGAAAGAAATGTATTTACTCCTGCTCTTTATAATTTTATAGTCAATAAAACATCCTCTTCTAGTTTTAGCCATTAAAAATGCAATATTTAAAATAAATTATTTGGCTGTTGTCTTAGCTTTTGAAATGAAAATTATTTAATATTAAGTAAAAAGCTACATCTCTATTTTAACAATAATGTGGATAGCTTGAGAATTAGTCATAGACATTTTAATAATATCAGTATAAATATATCTTGTCTCTCCTCTTTAACAAGATACTCTGAGTTTTCAAGTGGCATTACATTAAGAATGCAAAAATCATAATTTTGGCCAAAGACCTATAATCATGTATAAATGCTGTCAAAATGATTCAGATATGTATCCATCTGATATAGTTAAAGGTCACATTCCATAATAAAACTCCTCTAGGTTTGATTCCACTGACCAAACTTCAATACAAAATAGATTTATATCATCCAGAAACCTTGAAAAAGTCTATCTGGGTCCTAAATACTCAATAGTCTTTTATAATAAGATGATTTTAGTTATAGATAAATCTATGCTAAATGAAATTATCAAAATGAAAAATTTTAAGGAAGGTTGGGAAGTGGATTTTTCCTGGAAAATTAGATTTCTGAGAAAAATAATCTGAATCCCTTTAGTGTAAAAGTCTATTCATTTTTAAATCTGATGGAGAAGATCTGAAAAAAGGAAGTCATGCATTCTCATTATAAGGACTATTTCTTACAGGAAGTGAAAAATCTTAGATATTACCATGGTTTATATTCCAAGGGCTAGAGTACGTAAACAGAACACAGTCTATCTAAGTATTAAAGCTTCATATGGGAGCAAATAGAAAAAAAGTCTATATAGGATTGTTAGTGGGATGATACTGAAAAGAGGCTGAAAAACACTAGTGTAAATGATACTTCTGAAGATAATATCAAAATCATTTATATGGCTCTCCCCTCTACTCCTAATTTTTAAAAAATTCTCACTATAGGTAAGAACCCATTACTTATTTCTACAAAAGTGAAGTCTTTCTACCTCATAATATGAGATAATATTTAAGAATACCAAAACACTTTCTTTGCATATTTCTAGAGGCTATATCCCAAAAGTCAATAGAGTTTCTGAACTTTCATGCTACAAATCAAACATCAGATAGACCGGTAGCAAAGTAAGCTCACGGAAAACTGAACTTTTGCTCTTCACTTTCATAACATGTAAATCATATGTAATAACTTAGTATACTGCTCTGTCTATTGGGGTGGGGAGAATCTTGTCCTGTTCTTTCTCCTGCAGCTGCTGAACAAGAATAGCGAGAACTGTGCTAATCTAGCACACTGGCATTTTCTTTGCTGACCTAAATTATAAAGGACTTGTTTCAAGACCATCAGGTAAACTAATTTTAAACACCAATTACATCTAACACATAATATAGTTAGTTATTCAGAAATAGCAATGTGGATACATTAGAGAAACTGGTATAGTATAGTTTCTGAAAGGTTAGTTGGTACGTTGCATTCAGAACTATTTAAAAAGTAAATTGGGCAATGATTTGATTTGATATTTTTAGATTCAAAAACATATCTATTATGATCAAATTCCTAATTTTATCCCTTTAAATATTTTTTCACTTTATCTTATCAAGTAAACTTGATTTTACCATAAAAAATTGCAAAGCTTCCTAGTTAAATGTATCTATCAGCTATTAAGAAATTTAGAAATTCTATCAAATGTTATACAAAGAGAAAAAGATTTATAGAGACAGCACCCTCAAAAATAGTAAATTAGCTTCTCCAGAAAACTTAGTGTTTTTATAAAAAAAGTACTACTTTAGTATTTAGTTGGTCATATATTTTAATGAAAATCCTAAAAATATTAATGAATCTTATTTTTTCAACATATATTTGTATAAAGGACATTAAAAATGTACTAATTTTAGTGACCATTTCAAACAAAGAGCAATGCACACGTGGTATGAGTACACTGGAGTAAATTCATAATTCTCAGAAGAAAATAAATTACATATAAGACCCAAGATATAGTTTTTTTTTTTTAAATTCATTTTTATTGTTAGACTTATTGGGGTGACATCTGTTAGCAAGGATTACATAGGTTTCAGGCATATAATTCTACAGTGCATTGTCAACCAAGATATAGTTTTAACGATGGTAAATTAGAGTCACCATATTGGTTAAATTTTTGTTCTGAAATTTTAAGAATTTTATAATAAAGTTTTCTCCCCTACTCATCACAATTTCACTTCCAATTTGGCCAATGGTATTTAATTTGGGGTATAGATATTGTGAGGGTTAATTTTATGTATCAACTGGAGAGGCCACAAGTACCT